>WNGS01159105.1:29852-40426 GCA_020271785.1 Procambarus virginalis
CACTTGTGTGTGTGTGTGTGTGTGTGTGTGTGTGTGTGTGTGTGTGTGGTGTGTGTGTGTGTGTGTGTGTGTGTGTGTGTGTGTGTGTGTGTGTGTGTACTTACCTATCTGTACTTACCTATCTGTGCTTGCAGGATCGAGCATTGACTCTTGGATCCCGCCTTTCCAGCTATCGGTTGTTTACAGCAATGACTCCTGTCCCATTTCCCTATCATACCTAGTCTTAAAAGTATGAATAGTATTTGCTTCCACAACCTGTTCCCCAAGTGCATTCCATTTTTCCACTACTCTCACGCTAAAAGAAAACTTCCTAACATCTCTGTGACTCATCTGAGTTTCCAGTTTCCACCCATGTCCCCTCGTTCTGTTATTATTACGTGTGAACATTTCATCTATTTCCACTTTGTCAATTCCCCTGAGTATTTATATGTCCCTATCATATCTCCTCTCTCCCTTCTTTTCTCTAGTGTCGTAAGGTTCAGTTCCTTCAGTCGCTCTTCATATCCCTTCCCTCGTAACTCTGGGACAAGCCTCGTCGCAAACCTCTGAACCTTCTCCAGTTTCCTTATGTGTTTCTTCAGGTGGGGGCTCCATGATGGCGCGGCATACTCTAAGACGGGTCTCACGTATGCAGTGTAAAGCGCCCTAAAAGCCTCCTCATTTAGGTTTCTGAATGAAGTTCTAATTTTCGCCAGTGTAGAGTACGCTGCTGTCGTTATCCTATTTATATGTGCCTCAGGAGTTAGATTAGGGTCACATCCACTCCCAGATCTCTTTCTCGAATCGTTACAGGTAGGCTGTTCCCCTTCATTGTGTACTGTCCCTTTGGTCTCCTATCACCTGATCCCATTTCCATAACTTTACATTTACTGGTGTTAAACTCCAGTAGCCATTTCCCTGACCATCTCTGCAACCTGTTTAAGTCCTCTTGGAGGATCCTACAATCCTCGTCTGTCACAACTCTTCTCATTAATTTTGCGTCATCCGCAAACATTGACATGTATGACTCCACTCCTGTAAACATGTCATTTACGTAAATTAGAAAGAGGATTGGTCCCAGCACCGATCCTTGAGGTACTCCACTTGTTACTGTTCTCCAGTCCGACTTCTCGCCCCTTACCATTACCCTCTGGCTCCTTCCTGTTAGGTAGTTCTTCACCCATTCTAGGGCCTTTCCGCTTACTCCTGCCTGCCTCTCAAGTTTGTATAGCAGTCTCATGTGCGGTACTGTATCAAAGGCCTTTTGGCAGTCAAGAAATATGCAGTCTGCCCAGCCTTCTCTGTCCTGCCTTATCCTTGTTACTTTATCATAGAATTCTAAAAGGTTTGTTAGGCATGATTTCCCTGTCCAGAAACCATGTTGGTGCTTGTTTACAAACCCAATGCTCTCCAGGTGCTCAACAAGTCTTAGCCTAATTATTCTTTCAAGTATTTTGCAGGGGATGCTTGTCAATGATACGGGTCTGTAGTTAAGTGCCTCCTCCCTGTCACCTTTCTTGAAAATCGGTACGACATTTGCCTCCTTCCAGCAACTGGGCAATTCTCCCGACATAAGTGACTCATTAAAGATCATTGCCAGAGGCACACTGAGAGCCTGCGCTGCCTCTTTAAGTATCCACGGTGATACTTTGTCTGGTCCAACAGCTTTGTTTGCATCCAGTGTTGTCAACTGTTTCATTACCTCCTCTGCTGTCACCTCTATGTCTGATAGTCTGTCATTTAGGGTAATCGCTTCTAACAATGGGAGCTGCTCAGGCTCGGTTGTGAACACTCCATGGAAATTTGCATTCAGTACCTCGCAGATTTCCTTGTCGCTTTCTGTATATGCCCCTTCTGTTTTCCTCAGTCTTGTCACTTGGTCATTTACCGACATCTTCCTTCTTATATGGCTATGTAGTAATTTAGGTTGCTTTTTCGCTTTGACTGCAATATCATTCTCATAATTTCTTTCCGACATTCGTCTTATGTTAATGTAATCATTCCTAGCTCTGTTACATCTAATCCTGTTGTCCTCTGTCCTTTGTCTTCTGTACTTCCTCCACTCCCTCCTGCTTCTCACCTTTGCTTCCTTACATTGTCTATCAAACCATGGGTTATTATATTCCCTTCTGCTTTTTTCCTTGTGTGCCTCACACAGGAAATGAACCCAAACCTAACTCCAGAGCCTCATATAAATAGAATAACGTCAGCCGCATACTCTTCGCTGGCAAAAGTCAGAACATCCTTCAGAAACTTGAATAAGGCGGCATTTAGATCACTGTATACCGCCTATGTGAGGCCAGTCTTACAGTACGCCTTATCTTGGAGCCCCATAAAAACAAACACATAAGGAAGCTCGGAAAGGTCCAGACGTTTGTAACAAGACTCGTCCCAGAGTTTCAAGGGATGAAGTACGAAGAGAGACTGAAGGAACTAAACCTGACGATGTTAGAAACTCAGGAAGGGGGGGGGGAGACATGATATAGATGTATAAAATACTTAGAAGGGTTGACAGGGTGGAAACAGAAATTGTTTACAATGAATATAAACTGAACAAGGGGGCACGGATGGAAGCTTGAGACTTAGATGTGTCATAGAGATGCTAGAAAGTTTTCCTTTAGCGTAAGGGTTATGAATAAATTAAATGAAGTAGAGGACCAGGTTGTAGAGGCAAATTCCATTCATAACTTTAAAAGCAAGTATGATAGGAAAATAGGTAAAGAGTCATTGCATTAGACAGCCAACGGCAAGAAAAGCGGGGTCCAAGGGCAAGAGCTCGATCCTGCAGGCACAATAAGGTGAGCACAAATAGATGAGCACACAAAGAGGTGTGTGAAGAACTTAACAAGAAATTCCAGGAGGTCTTCACAATCGAACGAGGTGAAGTCCCTGAGCCAAGAGAGGTGGCAATAAACCAGGCTGCCTTGGATGGGTTCGAAATTACCAGAGATGAGGTTAAGAGGCACCTGTTACTTCTGGACGGGAGAAAGGCTGTTGGTCCGGACGGAACATCACCATGGGTATTGAAAGAGTGTGTACAAGTACTTTGCTTGCCACTGTCCATAGTGTATAGTAGATCACTGGAGACGAGAGACGTGCCAGAAATATGGAAGACAGCTAACGTAGTCCCAATAAACAAAAACAGTGACAGGCACAGAACAACATGCCAGTGTCCTTAACTTGTATACCATGCAAGGTGATGGAGAAGATCGTGAGAAAAAACCTAGTAACACATCTGCAGAGAAGGGACTCGCGACACCACCAACATGGGTTCTGGGATGGTAAATCTTGATCCACTGGTTTAATAGAAATCAGGTGACAAAGATTAAGCAAGAAAGAGAAGGCTGAGTAGTTTACGTTTTCTTGGAATGTCGAAAAGCCATTGACACAGTACCCCATAAGAGGCTGGTGCATACGTTAGAAAAGCAGGGAAGAGTAACTAGAAGAGTGCTCCAGTGGGTAAGGGAGTAACTAAGCAACAGGAAGCAGTGAGTTACTGTGAGGGGTGAGAGCTCAGATTGGCGTGAAGTCGTCAGCCGAGTCTCACAGGGCTCTGTACTTGGACCTATCCTGTTTCTGCTATACGTAAATGATCTCCCAGAGGACATAGACTCATTCTTCTCAATGTTTGCTGACGATGCCAAAATTATGAGGATTCAGACAGAAGAGCACAGCACGAGGCTTCAAGAAAACCTGGAAAATCTGAATGAATGATCCAACAAATGTCATTAGAGTTTAACCCGAGCAATTGTAATGTAATGAAGATAATTGCAGGGAGCAGGAGGCCAGATTCAAGGTGCCATTTGGGAGATGAAATTCTTCTAGAATCAGAGAGAGAGAGAGAGAGAGAGAGAGAGAGAGAGAGAAAGACCTGGGGGTTGATATCACGCCAGACCTCTCCCCAAGGCCCATATCAAGAGGATAACATCATCGGCATATGCCAGGGGAGTAGAAATAAGTGTTTATAAAAACTTTTGTATAGAGGGTATCTCTTGGAAAAGGAGATACCCTCTATGGTGGACAAAACACGAGAAGAGGAAACAATCATTGAGAAAATAGTAGCTTTAGGGGAAGGCCTGTCAGTAAGGAAAATGTCAGTGATTTTAGGAGAATATGAAAGTATGTTAAAGATAAGTCTCGCCGCTTACAAAAGTAGATAATAAATGGAGGAGTAAATGCCAGTTCTTCGAATGACAAGAAATTACAAAATGAGAGGATGGACATTGGTCATTAATTTTTTTTTAAATTTTGCCGAGGGGCGAGTTTATTGGGTTGGGCGCCGCCACTCATCTTGTGAGTGGACACACCGCCATAGCAGCATGTACAACACTCCAAATAGGAAGAAAACCCGTGGGTTGTTCATCCTGTCACTTGTACCCAGACACAGCTGGGACTTGCTTAACTGTCTCAAGTGAACAGCTCCTCAAACAAGAAGATTAACATCTATCAACCCTTAAAGCTTACGTTATCTTGCGGGTGCAAAATGGGGAAATTTTAAGAACAGTATCAATATTTGACAAATAGTGTTTTCCTAACTCAAACATGTGGGGTTTATTATTCTACACTATTCTGATGTCTCTAGGTGTTCACATTCACGTAGATAGTGGTCAAGGCGGTGTCCATCACTCTCACCACAGATTCTGCAACTTCGCTGATCAACTGTTGTTCCATCCATATCTCCATGGATATTTGTATCCAAGACGGATTCTCGCTATTACTGATTCTCTCCCTCGTCCTCCTCCTCTTCGGCCATAATGATTGGGATTGCCAGCTGCAACCATGTTGTACCATCGTACAGATTCACTGGTTTGTGCTTCTATCCTCCTTTCCTCAGTTACCTTGTCACGGTGATGTTGCCTGACAATACCTCTAATTTGTAGTAGAGTCTTGGGTATGAAGTATTCAATATGGTTCCTCAGCGCTTCAGCAGCCAGCACATCTGCTCGTTCATTCCCACATATTCCAACATGGGAGGGGATCCACAGAAACTTGATGACTCTTCCCTGATGGTAAGTACTCTCACAGCTCTCTTAATTCAGCGACTATGCAAGATTTTCTGCCCGATTTTACTTAGGCTTTGCAGTGCTGCTTTTGAATCGGTGCAAATCACTGCACCATTAGTGTTCCGTTCAAGAAACCTTAACGCCATAACAATGGCAGTTAGCTCTGCTTGCGTTGAAGAGGCATAGTTCTCAATACGTGCTTTTTCTTCATTCTGCGTTGGAAGTATTATCCTTGATTACGTGTATGCTGCACCAGCCCTGCCATTGACAGGATTAGATGACCGTCAGTGTAGATTTGATCTAGTTCATCTCCGGCTTCTTTATAAATTTCTCGAGATACTTGTGCCTCATTTTTGTGGTAACATGTGGATTTTTCTGCCATTTCATTGATGATGATCTTGCATGAGTCATCCTCCCAGGGAGGTAACTCTCTACAGGCAGGAGCTCACGGGCTTGCTCAAGCAGGTGAAGCTCTTCGAGGTAGCAGGACTGATCTGTGATGCCATTTTTGCTTCTCCTGTTTCCACCGAAAGTAGCACAGAGCTCAGTTTTTTCTTAGAATATCATTGTAATGGGGATCTCTGGCTATCCTAATTGCAAGCTTAGCATTCAGCTCCTGAATTCTGCTTAAACACTGGGAAGGGACAACTCTCTCGTAGATTAGACGTTTTGGCAGTTCTTGGAACTCCAAGAATGATTGTCATGGTCATTTAGAATGCTTTCAAGCCTTTTCATATCGCTTTGGGAGTAGGTGCACAGAACTGGTGCGGCATAGTCTATGACGGAGCGCACATAGGCTGTGTACATCACATTTTAGCACGGCAATAGAGGCTCCATGTCCATACAAGGTCAGCTTTCAGTGCCCTGAGTCGACTTTTGCATGTTCCTATGAGTTGATTGAGCTCCTTTCGTACCTCCCTTGTTAAGCCTACATTGACCCAAATACCGATGAGTGGTCAACCCATTTCAGTGTTACACCATAATTTGAGGTCTTCATTGCTCTCGACGCGTTGTGATTGGAGTAATGCCTTCGTCTTGGTTCGTGGAGAGGTGAAACCGAGCTCAATTACACTTCCTTCCAAGGATTTCAATGGACTGTTCAATTTTTCCCAAGGTGGGAGCTTGTATTAGGACATCATCCGCATATCCCACTTGTTGTGTTCTTCCGGAAAATCATATTTGCAATGTGTTCATAAGTACATTGGATAGTGTGGGTTAAAGACTCGCCTTGGGGGTCCCGAGTTCATATTCATTGTTCTGGAGACTGCTCATTGAAGCAAACCTTGGCTTTCTTCCTGTGAGGTATCTTCAACCCTTTCATGAGTCCCCTTGACACCCATGCATGCAAGCTCTGTCAGGAGTCGCAATCCCCTGTTCCTTTGTCGAAGGCTCCTTTGATGTCCACAATACAGAGTACCTAGCCGTGCCATTACCAGTAATTAACTATAAATTTGCTGTGCTCCGTCTTTAACAATCCAATTTGACCCCTCCCCTAACCTGCCTATTTGTGCAACGGTCGGTGTTAGGATGCGTCATTAAGCAAGAGACCTTCTAAGGATGACAGAGAGAAGAAATATCCTTGCTGAGCAAAATGGTTTGAAATGAGAATAGAAATGAAGAAGAACGAAATTCTTGGTTTCGACAAGTTGCTAGTGAAGACGGGAAGAACGCTGATATTGTAGCACGAAAGCAAACGTGACACATATGGTCATCGACTAGGACCCAAGTAGTGTACACAAAGGAGAAAGGAACATGGTTCCTGAAAAGCAACATAATGTCTGAGGTAAAACATACTGAGTTAATAGACAAAAATGGAAGTGTTAGGAAAAGATCAAACCCTCAAACATAAAGCAATAAGTGAAGCAGGAAACAAGAACAAGCATGAGGAGAGAGGCAGAAGAAAAAAGGATAACAGACATTGAAAACAGAGTTTGCTTTTTCTATAAATTCATCAAAAGATATTGCAGGAAAGGTAAAAGTCAGAGGTATGAAACAGGGAACAAATCACGGAATGAAAAAGAAATGAGTGAAACACTAAACAAGCAGTTCCTAAATGTTTTTTTGGAAAGAAGTTTGTCAGAGAACGAGACACAGTAGAAATTTCAAAGAATACATATAGGTGCCATAGACACATCAGAGAACACTGGATAAAACTCAGAGGTCCGCGTTGTTCAACGTCCTGCCACGCAAGCATGAAGAATATGCCGGAAAACCGTGGACATCTGCAGAAGAACTAGATCATTTTCTTCCAGGAGTGCCGGACCCAGCCGGCTGTGGTGGGTGTGTGGGAAGCGGGCCGCTCCCAAGCAACAGCCTATGGACCAAGCTCTCACAGTCAACCTGGCCTCGTGGCCTGTGGCTTTGGGGGGAGTAGAAGAACTCCGCAGAACCCATCAACCAGTACCAGAGTGTTTCAGAGATGAATAAAAAAAAGTGTCTAAAGAAAATAAGTCAAAACAAAGCATTGGCCCAGATGAAAGGTTCACATGTGTTAAGTGATAAAATCGCATAGGTTTTTCTTAGATGATTTCGGGACTTAGGCCCGGCGCCCGGTCCTCGACCAGGACTGCCTTTTTGTTCACATCCCCAGGATAAACAATCCGTAGCACTGTCTAGCTCCTAGAGACCTATATACTGCTAAGTGGTACAGGTGCATCAGGATGAATAAACTGTGGCCCGTTTTTTCCTCCTACCACCAGGATCGAATTCGGAACCTTCAGTACAACGGAAGACCGGAAGGCTGGTCACAACTCGAGCTTGTCAGGCCTGCCTGGAAACGGTAGGACTAGTGTATTTCACTTCAATTTATTTTTTCAGGGACATCTTTAGGTAAAGGAATATTAGCAGATATATGAAAAGACTACATAGTCCATATACAAAAACAGAAGAAAGCCTTCCGTAATTATAATACCTGTATTGTGAACAAGAATGGTTGTTAAAACGTTGGGAAATTAATCAAAATCAATTCATAGAACACCTGTAGAGAAATGACATAATATCAAACAGACAATATGATCTTCCACCAGGAAGATCCTGTGTAACAAATCATATATGAGTTACGGAGAATTGACAGGAAAGAGATAGTTGGGATGGCTGCATTTGTCTGGACTTAATAAGGCTTTCGACAGAGTCTCACATAAGATGTTATTCTGTAAACTGGAACATATTGGATGAGTGACAGAAGGCTTCTAACACTGATGAAAAACTGTTCTGAGACGAAAAAAGAAGGGCAGTCTCTAAGACATTGTATCGGACTAGAGAAATGTCATGAGTGGAGTAACCAAAGGGGTTCACGTGTCTTGTAACCGATCATGTTTCATTGTAATACATAAACGATTTACCATAAGGAATACAGAAGTATATGAACCTGCTTGCTGATGATGCTAAGCTAATATGAAGATAAGAAACTTAGATGACTGTCAGCCTCCCGCTCATGATGACCCTGGAACAAAATAAGTGTGATAGAAACAGCACATAGCAATTAGAAAGTCAATTTTAATTAGTGTCCAGCGTTAATGACCCTTTGTTACGCTATATAATTTCAGAATTGCTTTTAATTACATGGATTACGAAATATTAAGAAATTATTCATGAGCTTAGGTAGACCAAAATTTGAATATCTGCTGTGAATATGGTGCCCACATCTCAAGAAGCCCATCAATACACTGGAAGCGTGTGCAAAGACATGGCACAAAATGGCACCGGTAGTGAAAGACAGAAGCTACGAGGAGAGGTTAGAAACATTAAATAAGCCAAAACTAAAAGAAAGAGAAAAGAGCGCGATACGATCACTACGGTTACAAAATAGTAAGTGGAATCAATAAAATTGATAAAGAAGAATTTCCTGAGACCTGGAACTTCAGTAGCAAGGAACAAGTACGGTGAGAAGGTGGTGGAGGTCCAAAACCCGCCAGTAGTTTAAAAGTGTATATGAAAATGTTGTTGGTAAGACGTGAACACCACGAGCAAAGATCTCCTCCTGTACCTCCACTTAAGTAATTACAAACATACACGCGATCATGAAGCTAGGAAGACCTTCCGAGCCACGCGAGACTCCCCAAGCCTCCACCCCCGCCTCCCCACCTTCCCCCTCGCCACCTCCCCAGCCTCCCAGCCTCCCCAGACCACCCCAGCCTCCCCACCACCCCAGCTCCCCAGCCTCCCCAAGCCTCCCAGCCGCCCAGCCTCGCCCAGCCTCCCCCAGCCTCCCGCCGACCCCAGCCTCCCTAGCCTCCCCAGCCTCCCCAGCCTCGCCCAGCCTCCCCCACCCTCGGCCCAGCCTGCCTCAGCCACCCAGCCACCCCAGCCTCCCCAGCCGTCCCCAGCTCTCCAGCCCCAGCCACCCCAGCCTCCCAAGCCTCCCCACCTCCCAGCCTCCCCCCAGCCTCCCCAGCCTCGCCAGGCCATCCCAAGCCACCTCCCACCGTCCCAAAAAAAATAGAAAGCTCCCAGCCTCCGCAGCCTCCCCAGCCTCCCCAGCGCCCCAGCCTCCCCAGCCACCCCAGCCTCCCCAGCCTCCCATGCCCAACAAGCCCATCCTCCCAGCCACCCCAGCCTCCAGCCGCTCCCCAGCCCCCCGAGCCTCCCCAGCCTCCCCAGCAACCCCAGCCTCCCCCCAGCCTACCCCAGCCCTCCCCAGCCTCCCCATCCTCCCGCCCCAGCCTCCCCAGCCTCCCCAGCCCTCCCAACCTTCCCCAGCCACCCCAGCCTCCCCAAGCCGCCCCAGCCTCCCCAGCCTCCCAAGCCATCCCCAGCTCCCCAGCCTCCCAAGCCTCCCAACCCTCCGCAGCCTCCCCAGCCTCTCCCAGCCTCCCCCACCGCCCCAGCCACCCCAGCTCCCCAGCCTCCCCGCCACCCCAGCCTCCCAGCCTCCCCAGCAACCCCATCCTCCCCATCCAGCCCAGCCTCCCCAGCCTCCCCAGCCCTCCCCGAGCCTCCCAAGCCGCCCCCGCCTCCCCAGCCTCCCGAGCCTCCCCAGCCTCCCCAGCCAACCCCAGCCTCCCCAGCCTCCCAAGCCGCCACAGCCTTCCCAGCCTCCTGAGCCTCCCCAGCCGCCCCAGCCTCCTGATCCTCAACAGCCTCCTGATCTTCCCCAGCCTCCAGAGCCTCCCCAGCTTCCAGAGCCTCCCCAGCCTCCCAGCCTCCCCAGCCTCCCCAGCCGCCAGAGCCTCCCCAGCGTCCTGAGCCTCGCTGAGTCCTCCCCAGGCCGCCTGAGCCACTCCACAGCCGATCCTGAGCCGCCCAGCCTCCTGAGCCTCCCCAGCCAACCCAGCCTGCCCAGCCTCCCAATATCCCCTGGGTAGGCCATCCCCAGCCTCGCCCAGCAGCCAGAGCCTCCTGGACCTCCCCAGCCAACCTGAGCCTCCCCAGCCGCCAAGCCTCCCCACCCTCCCAACCGTCCAGAGCCTCCCCAGCCCTTCCTGAGCCTCCTGAGCCTCCCCAGCCTCCAAACCTCCCCATCCTCCATGCAGAAGCCTTCCCAGCCTACCCAGCCTCCAGAGCCTCCCGAGCCTCCACAGCCTACTGAACCTCCCCAGCGCTCCAGAGCCTCCCCAGCCTTCCTCCAGAGCCTACTGAGCCTCCCAAGCCTCA
>WNGS01159107.1:39044-51127 GCA_020271785.1 Procambarus virginalis
TCACTGGTGTCTCCTCTACACCCTCACTGGTGTCTCCTCTACACCCTCACTAGGTCTCCTCTACACCCTCACTCCTGTCTCCTCTACACCCTCAATCCTGTCTCCTCTACACCCTCACTAATGTCTCCTCTACACCCTCACTAATGTCTCCTCTACACCCTCACTAGTGTCTCCTCTACACCCTCACTGGTGTCTCCTCTACACCCTCACTAGTGTCTCCTCTACACCCTCACTGGTGTCTCCTCTACACCCTCGCTAGTGTCTCCTCTACACCCTCACTGGTGTCTCCTCTACACCCTCACTTCTGCCTCCTCTACACCCTCACTCCTGTCTCCTCTACACCCTCTCTGTTGTTTTCTCTACACCCTCACTCCTGTCTCCTCTACACCCTCTCTGTTGTTTTCTCTACACCCTCACTAGTGTCTCCTCTACACCCTCACTAGTGTCTCCTCTACACCCTCACTCCTGTCTCCTCTACACCCTCAATCCTGTCTCCTCTACACCCTCACTAATGTCTCCTCTACACCCTCACTAGAGTCTCCTCTACACCCTCGCTAGTGTCTCCTCTACACCCTCACTGGTGTCTCCTCTACACCCTCACTTCTGTCTCCTCTACACCCTCACTCCTGTCTCCTCTACACCCTCTGTTGTTTTCTCTACACCCTCACTAGTGTCTCTTCTACACCCTCACTCCTGTCTCCTCTACACCCTCACTAGTGTCTCCTCTACACCCTCACTAGTGTCTCTTCTACACCCTCACTCCTCTCTCCTCTACACCCTCACTAGTGTCTCCTCTACACCCTCACTGGTGTCTCCTCTACACCCTCACTAGTGTCTCCTCTACACCCTCACTAGTGTCTCCTCTACACCCTCACTAGTGTCTCCTCTACACCCTCACTCCTGTCTCCTCTACACCCTCACTAGTGTCTCCTCTACACCCTCACTCCTGTCTCCTCTACACCCTCACTCCTGTCTCCTCTACACCCTCACTAATGTCTCCTCTACACCCTCACTAATGTCTCCTCTACACCCTCACTAATGTCTCCTCTACACCCTCACTGGTGTCTCCTCTACACCCTCACTGGTGTCTCCTCTACACCCTCACTGGTGTCTCCTCTACACCCTCACTCCTGTCTCCTCTACACCCTCACTGGTGTCTTCTATACACCCTCACTGGTATCTCCTCTACACCCTCACTCCTGTCTCCTCTACACCCTCACTAATGTCTCCTCTACACCCTCACTAATGTCTCCTCTACACCCTCGTTAGTGTCTCCTCTACACCCTCACTAGTGTCTCCTCTACACCCTCACTGGTGTCTCCTCTACACCATCACTGGTGTCTCCTCTACACCCTCACTAGTGTCTCCTCTACACCTCACTGTTGTCTCCTCTACACCCTCACTAGTGTCTCCTCTACACCCTCACTAGTGTCTCCTCTACACCCTCACTAGTGTCTCCTCTACACCCTCACTAGTGTCTCCTCTACACCCTCACTGGTGTCTCCTCTACACCCTCACTAGTGTCTCCTCTACACCCTCACTAGTGTCTCCTCTACACCCTCACTAGTGTCTCCTCTACACCCTCACTAGTGTCTCCTCTACACCCTCACTAGTGTCTCCTCTACACCCTCACTAGTGTCTCCTCTACACCCTCACTAGTGTCTCCTCTACACCCTCACTGTTGTCTCCTCTACACCCTCACTCCTGTCTCCTCTACACCCTCACTGGTGTCTTCTCTACACCCTCAATGGTGTCTCCTCTACACCCTCACTGGTGTCTCCTCTACACCCTCACTGGTGTCTTCTCTACACCCTCACTGGTGTCTCCTCTACACCCTCACTGGTGTCTCCTCTACACCCTCACTAGTGTCTCCTCTACACCCTCACTAGTGTCTCCTCTACACCCTCACTCCTGTTTCCTCTACACCCTCACTGGTGTCTTCTATACACCCTCACTGGTATCTCCTCTACACCCTCACTCCTGTCTCCTCTACACCCTCACTAATGTCTCCTCTACACCCTCACTAATGTCTCCTCTACACCCTCGTTAGTGTCTCCTCTACACCCTCACTAGTGTCTCCTCTACACCCTCACTGGTGTCTCCTCTACACCCTCACTGGTATCTCCTCTACACCCTCACTAGTGTCTCCTCTACACCTTCACTGTTGTCTCCTCTACACCCTCACTAGTGTCTCCTCTACACCCTCACTGTTGTCTCCTCTACACCCTCACTAGTGTCTCCTCTACACCCTCACTGTTGTCTCCTCTACACCCTCACTCCTGTCTCCTCTACACCCTCACTGGTGTCTTCTCTACACCCTCACTGGTGTCTCCTCTACACCCTCACTGGTGTCTCCTCTACACCCTCACTGGTGTCTTCTCTACACCCTCACTGGTGTCTCCTCTACACCCTCACTGGTGTCTCCTCTACACCCTCACTAGTGTCTCCTCTACACCCTCACTAGTGTCTCCTCTACACCCTCACTCCTGTCTCCTCTACACCCTCACTCCTGTCTCCTCTACACCCTCACTCGTGTCTCCTCTACACCCTCACTCCTGTCTCCTCTACACCCTCACTCCTGTCTCCTCTACACCCTCACTAGTGTCTCCTCTACACCCTCACTCCTGTCTCCTCTACACCCTCACTCCTGTCTCCTCTACACCCTCACTCCTGTCTCCTCTACACCCTCACTCCTGTCTCCTCTACACCCTCACTCCTGTCTCCTCTACACCCTCACTCCTGTCTCCTCTACACCCTCACTCCTGTCTCCTCTACACCTCAGTCCTGTCTCCTCTACACCCTCACTCCTGTCTCCTCTACACCCCCCACTCCTGTCTCCTCTACACCCTCACTCCTGTCTCCTCTACACCCTCACTCCGTCTCCTCTACACCCTCACTCCTGTCTCCTCTACACCCCCACTCCTGTCTCCTCTACACCCTCACTCCTGTCTCCTCTACACCCTAGTGGTGGAAGCTACGCTAACTCGTGACCGTTTTGCTTTTTCTGTCGGTCACAAGTTGGTCCTGTGAATTTTTCCACGGGTCTTAAACGACAGCGTCCTTCATCCCGTAATATTCTCCTCTCTACGACCCTACACTGACATCGCTAATGGTCAGTGACGTCATTAGACAGCTAATCTTCATCTTTTCCATCAAGTCCGTTTTCTGTAATATCATATTTAAATCCATTTTCATATTATTTCCCATTTTCAATAATGTTTTCTAGCTAAGATCGCATTTTAAACGTAAAAAATGAAATTGCAGAAGGCTTTTGGAGGGGACTAGACAGGATCTATTTACTTCCAGCCCATGTTAAATCGATCGTCAACTGTCCCCTTTAAGATAAAACTGCAGAATTCCTATGTATGAGAAGTCAGGAAAAATATCATCATATACACGCCTATATTTCCCCATATTATTTCCCAAATAAATTATAAAACTTATCTAATGCTTAATGTACCCTATCGTCATCCTCTTATATTTTCTTATAACATTCAAAACATCACCTATATACCCCGCACGAGACCCATTCATTCGCTCTTCCCCTAACAAGAGAATAGCTTATTCGTTCAAATACTTGTAGTAGAGATCGATTTAAATGCAAGAAAAAATTTGTCCATGCTCCTGGCTCACTGTTTCCCCAGTTCCCAAAAAGGCAAAAAGATCATTACTCAACGTCCTGTTGAAGTCTCCAACAAGTTCCTACAACATAGTGTTTATATTTCTAAAATATATAATTCTCGAATCAAAGCCGTATCAGTACTCAGGCATTTCATTTTAAAACCATCTTTTAATGCTAATCCATTGTACACCTCATTACAATGCTTCCCTTGTACACTTCATTACAATGCTAATCCCTTGTACACCTCATTACAATGCTTCCCTTGTACACCTCATTACAATGCTTCCCTTGTACACCTCATTACAATGCTTCCTTATACACCTCATTACAATGCTTCCCTTATACACCTCATTACAATGCTTCCCTTATACACCTCATTACAATGCTTCCTTGTACACCTCATTACAATGCTTCCCTTGTACACCTCATTACAATGCTTCCTTGTACACCTCATTACAATGCTTCCCTTATACACCTCATTACAATGCTAATCCCTTATACACCTCATTACAATGCTTCCCTTGTACACCTCATTACAATGCTTCCCTTGTACACCTCATTACAATGCTTCCCTTGTACACCTCATTACAATGCTTCCCTTGTACACCTCATTACAATGCTTCCCTTGTACACCTCATTACAATGCTTCCCTTGTACACCTCATTACAATGCTTCCCTTGTACACTTCATTACAATGCTTCCCTTGTACACCTCATTACAATGCTAATCCCTTGTACACGTCATTAATTACCCTAAATACAATCACACAACCTCAATGTAACATAAATCCATCTGTTCCCTATCCAAATACTCGTTCAGTGTATTTAAGATAGGGTGGATATAACTAGGAGCTGCCTCGTATGGGGCAATAAGTCTTCTACAGTTACCTTCATTCTTATGTCATGTTCTTAACAGATATGTTATCAGCTTTAGTACCCACACACTGACACATAAACCAAAATACACTTTCGCACATGCTCGTGAAGATCTATTTTTTTCAGATAACTTATACAGAACTGCCACAAATACACAATTTGCATGAAAATACAGTTGCGTCAGTTCCACTTTGACAATCAAAACACACTTTGAAACTTGGACAATAATACACAAATTATGTAATTAATACACATTTTTACACAAATTAATACAAGCAAACTTGCTATATAATTTCTCAACTTGCATAATGACAATCAATATACAACAGGAACATATACACAATTCATCCATACACAATTACACAACATGGGCAGTTAATGCACAACTTGCACAATTATTACACATCTTTCACAATTATTACACAACTTGTATAAATGTAATCATATACATATCCAGCACAGATACATACAATACATAACTACCCCAAACACCTAAAATACACAACTAGCACAAATACACAACTCACACAATGCAATTACAGCAAATACACTATTAAAATACAACTTGCCCAAATATACTCAATACACAACTTGAATAAATACGAATAATACATAACTAGCACATATACATTACATACACAATTCCCACAAATACACTTACAAAACATATACAATTATTACACAACTTGCACAATTATAATCATTGTGCTATATGTAAAAATAGCACAATGATCTTCTTGAGGTTATCTTGAGATGATTTCGGGGCTTTAGTGTCCCCGCGGCCCGGTCCTCGACCAGGCCTCCACCCCCCCAGGAAGCAGCCCGTGACAGCTGACTAACACTCAGGTACCTATTTAACTGCTAGGTAACAGGGGCATAGGGTGAAAGAAACTCTGCCCATTGTTTCTCGCCGGCGCCTGGGATCGAACCCAGGACCACAGGATCACAAGTCCAGCGTGCTGTCCGCTCGGCCGACCGGCTCCCATCGGCTGCAATTTGATTGTTCAAATTGTTCACCAACATATGATGTGTTCTTTATTGTTCACCATCATGTGCTGTGTTCATCAATGAGTGTTCTGTGCCTCAATGTGTAACATGTTCATATGTGTTCTGTGTTCATCAATACGTATCATATATATTCCTTAATATGTTCAATGTTGCTTGTAGTGCCGTGTTCTTCAAAGTGAACAGGTGTTCTTACAGGTGTGTGATGTTCTCTACAGGCTCGGGCCTACCTCCTGTCAGCGGGGTTCTCCTTGGCGTTCGGTTCCATGTTCACCAAGACATACCGTGTTCACCAGATCTTCACCAGGTCCAACAGCGCCGGCGTCGTCAGGAACAAGGTGTGTTACCTGGCTGTGAACAGGTGAACAATTTACAGTGTTCAGCCCGTGGTGTTTATAATGTATTCCTCCCTCTCTTAAGCTATTCACAGTGTTCACTATATTCATATATGTGTCTCTTGTCTCTCACAATGTGTCCGGCCGCCCTGAGAGAGTGTGTATGTGTCTGCCCCACAGCTGTTGAAGGACAAGCAGCTCATCACGGTGATCATGGTGCTGCTGGCCGTGGACGTGGTCATTGTCAGCGCCTGGGTCACTGTTGACCCCATGACCAGACACCTCCACAACCTCACCCTCGAGGTCTCCGCCGGGGACCGCGGCGTCGTCTACCAGCCTCAGGTCAGTCATACAGCCAGGCAGGCAGGCAGGCAGGCAGGCTGGCAGGCAGGCAGGCTGGCAGGCAGGTTGGCAGGCAGGCAGGCAGGCAGGCAGGCAGGCAGGCAGGCAGGCAGGCAGGCAGCTGGATGGCAGGCAGGCTGGCTGGCTGGCAGGCAGGTTGGCAGGCAGGCAGGCGGCAGGCTGGCAGGCTGGCTGGCAAGCTGGCTGGCTGGCAGGCAGGTTAGCAGGCTGGCAGGCAGGCAGGCTGGATGGCGGCAGGCAGGCAGGCAGGCAGGCTGGCTGGCTGGCAGGCAGGTTAGCAGGCAGGCAGGCTGGCTGGCTGGCTGGCAGGCTGGCTGGCAGGTGCTGGCAGGCTGGCTGGCTGGCAGGTGGCTGCAGGCAGGCTGGCTGGCTGGCAGGCTGCGGCTGGCAGGCTGCTGGCTGGCAGGCTGGCTGGCAGGCTGGCTGGCTGCAGGCTGGCTGGCTGGCAGGCTGGCTGGCTGGCTGGCTGGCTGGTAGGCAGGCAGGCAGGTTGGCAGGCAGGCAGGCAGGCTGGCAGGTATAGGCAGGCAGGCAGGCAGGCAGGCTGGCAGGCAGGCAGGCTGGCAGGCAGGCAGGCTGGCAGGCAGGCTGGCAGGCTGGCTGGCAGCAGGTTGGCAGGCTGGCTGGCAGGCAGGCAGGCTGGCAGGCTGGCAGGCAGGCAGGCAGGCTGGCAGGCAGGTGGCAGGCAGACAGGCAGGCTGGCTGGCAGGCAGGCAGGCGGTTGGCAGGCTGGCTGGCAGGCAGGCAGGTTGGCAGGCTGCTGGCAGGCAGGCTGGCTGGCAGGCAGGCTGGCAGGCAGGCTGGCTGGCAGGCAGGCTGGCTGGCAGCAGGCAGGCTGGCTGGCAGGCAGGCAGGTTGGCTGGCAGGCTGGCTGGCAGGCAGGCTGGCAGGCAGGCTGGCTGGCAGGCAGGCTGGCAGGCAGGTTGGCAGGCAGGCTGGCTGGCAGGCAGGCTGGCAGGCAGGCTGGCAGGCAGGCTGGCTGGCAGGCAGGCTGGCAGGCAGGCTGGCAGGCAGGCTGGCTGGCAGGCAGGCTGGCAGGCAGGTTGGCAGGCAGGCTGGCTGGCAGGCAGGCTGGCAGGCAGGCTGGCTGGCAGGCAGGCTGGCTGGCAGGCAGGCTGGCTGGCAGGCAGGCTGGCTGGCAGGCAGGTTGGCTGGCAGGTAGGCTGGCAGGCAGGCTGGCAGGCAGGCTGGCTGGCAGGCAGGCTGGCTGGCAGGCAGGCTGGCTGGCAGGCAGGCAGGTTGGCAGGCAGGCTGGCTGGCAGGCTGGCAGGCAGGTTGGCAGGCAGGCTGGCTGGCAGGCAGGCTGGCTGGCAGGCAGGCTGGCAGGCAGGCTGGCAGGCAGGCTGGCTGGCAGGCAGGCTGGCAGGCAGGCTGGCAGGCAGGCAGGCAGGCAGGCTGGCAGGCAGGCAGGCAGGTTGGCAGGCAGGCAGGCTGGCAGGCAGGCAGGCAGGCTGGCAGGCAGGCTGGCAGGCAGGCTGGCTGGCAGGCAGGCTGGCTGGCAGGCAGGCTGGCTGGCAGGCAGGCAGGTTGGCTGGCAGGCTGGCTGGCAGGCAGGCTGGCAGGCAGGCTGGCTGGCAGGCAGGCTGGCAGGCAGGTTGGCAGGCAGGCTGGCTGGCAGGCAGGCTGGCAGGCAGGCAGGCTGGCTGGCAGGCAGGCTGGCTGGCAGGCAGGCTGGCTGGCAGGCAGGCAGGTTGGCTGGCAGGTAGGCTGGCAGGCAGGTTGGCAGGCAGGCTGGCTGGCAGGCAGGCTGGCTGGCAGGCAGGCTGGCTGGCAGGCAGGCTGGCAGGCAGGCTGGCTGGCAGGCAGGCAGGCAGGCAGGCAGGCAGGCAGGTTGGCAGGCAGGCAGGCAGGCTGGCAGGCAGGCAGGCAGGCTGGCAGGCAGGCAGGCTGGCAGGCAGGCAGGCAGGTTGGCAGGCAGGCAGGCTGGCAGGCAGGCAGGCTGGCAGGCAGGTTGGCAGGCAGGCAGGCTGGCAGGTAGGCTGGCAGGCAGGCAGGCAGGCAGGCTGGCAGGCAGGCAGGCAGGCAGGCTGGCAGGCAGGCAGGCAGGCTGGCAGGCAGGCAGGCAGGCAGGCAGGCTGGCAGGTTGGCAGGCTGGCTGGCAGGCAGGCTGGCTGGCAGGTAGGCTGGCAGGCAGGCAGGCTGGCAGGCAGGCAGGCTGGCAGGCAGTCAGTCAGTCAGTCAGTCAGCCAGCCTGCCAGAGAATGTAATTAGTCATTAGAATGTAACAGTAGTGTTATCAGTGACTGTAGAGTGGTTGAGGAGTGTAGTGGGGGTCAGGTCACTCTCAGCCAGTTACCTTCATAATACAAAACCATTCGTATACAACTTTTACAAATTTACAACATGGAATCAGTTTCAAATTTACTTCCATTCTTTTCCATAATTTTTGATGCAGTTCATTAAGAGTGAAAAACATTGTTTCATTGGATGCCTTTAGCAAGTGGTGATGCCCCTGGAGGAGTCTGGGCATCCTTGGGGGTGTTTCTTAGGGAACACTGTGGAAGGGTCTGACATCAGGGAAAGCGCCAAGCCATCACGGCTATATAGCACTGTCAAGGGGTCAGGATTAGGATTTAGGATGGGACGGGGGAAAGGAATGGTGCCCAACCACTTGTGGATGGTCGGGGATTGAACTCCGACTTTTATGACGAGAGACCGTCGGTCTACCGTCCAGCCCAAGTGGTTGATGGAATGAAATACGGGTTGTGAATGGTTGGCAGTGGAGTGTCAGAGAGGTCTCTCTCTCGGACCTCTGTACTGTACCATACACCAAGGGTGCTGACGCAGGATTGTATATAACCGAACCTAACTCGAAGCTCTCCTCAGGCCGAGCTCGAGGGAGAAGAAGAACTCTCGAAAACTCTCCAGGTACATTCCAGATAACCTTAACAAATGGCCCCGATGATAACAACATTTGAAGGACAATATATCCAAAAGGCTCTAACTGGGTTCAAGTCGACCTTAATAAGGTTTAAAAGTAGACGACAGATTGGTAGATAAAGTTAAGTGCAGACAAATGCAGAGTTATGACAGTACAATTATTAGGACACTGACTGGACAACGTGAAATAGATCTAGTTGTCGTGATTGGTGGGGAACTTATGCCATGAAATCAATATATAAATGTGCCTAATAAGCCAAACAGGACACTGTACCACGATGAACAAGAAAAACTGTTACCATCAAATCTCTTTCAAGGCACTTGACTGTTGATTGACAGTTGAGAGGCGGAACCAATGAACCGAAGCTCAACTCCCGCAATCACAACTAGGCGAGTACCTGACAATGCACAAACAACATGGCTATATCAAAGATTATATCGTTTCTATACACAAGCAAACGAGCACCATAGATATTCTGACCACCAGTACTGAAATAAAGATACATCGACAGTAGATGATTAGACATAGCCGAAGCACTACATAGCAAATGCAGTCACTCAGCTATCAAGAGCCAGCTTACACCTAAGTCCACCTTTTCATCCTCAAGAGGAAGAGGTTTTAATGCATTTTAATACATGATTAAAATTTAGTAATTTTTAGTTTTGCCCCGAGGGGCGAGTTTATTGGGCAGCGCCACTCATCCTGTGAGTGGACACACCGCCATAGTGACAGTATTGGGCACCGCCACTCATCCTTGTGAGTGGACACACCGCCATAGTGACAGTATTGGGCAGCGCCACTCATCCTGTGAGTGGACACACCGCCATAGTGACAGTATTGGGCAGCGTCACTCATCCTGTAAGTGGACACACCGCCATAGTGACAGTATTGGGCAGCGCCACTCATCCTGTGAGTGGACACACCGCCATACTGACAGAATTGGTCAGCGCCACTCATCCTGTGAGTGGACACACCACCATAGTGACAGTATTGGGCAGCGTCACTCATCCTGTAAGTGGACACACCGCCATACTGACAGAATTGGTCAGCGCCACTCATCCTGTGAGTGGACACACCGCCATAGTGACAGTATTGGGCAGCGTCACTCATCCTGTGAGTGGACACACCGCCATAGTGACAGTATTGGGCAGCGCCACTCATCCTGTGAGTGGACACACCGCCATAGTGACAGTATTGGGCAGCGCCACTCATCCTGTGAGTGGACACACCGCCATAGTGACAGTATTGGGCAGCGCCACTCATCCTGTGAGTGGACACACCGCCATAGTGACAGTATTGGGCAGCGCCACTCATCCTGTGAGTGGACACACCGCCATAGTGACAGTATTGGGCAGCGCCACTCATCCTGTGAGTGGACACACCGCCATAGTGACAGTATTGGGCAGCGCCACTCATCCTGTGAGTGGACACACCGCCATAGTGACAGTATTGGGCAGCGCACTCATCCTGTGAGTGGACACACCGCCATAGTGACAGTATTGGGCAGCGCCACTCATCCTGTGAGTGGACACACCGCCATAGTGACAGTATTGGGCAGCGCCACTCATCCTGTGAGTGGACACACCGCCATAGTGACAGTATTGGGCAGCGCCACTCATCCTGTGAGTGGACACACCGCCATAGTGACAGTATTGGGCAGCGTCACTCATCCTGTGAGTGGACACACCGCCATAGTGACAGTATTGGGCAGCGCCACTCATCCTGTGAGTGGACACACCGCCATAGTGACAGTATTGGGCAGCGCCACTCATCCTGTGAGTGGACACACCGCCATAGTGACAGTATTGGGCAGCGCCACTCATCTTGTGAGTGGACACACCGCCATAGCAGCATGTACAACACTCCCCAATAGGAAGAAAACCCGCTGGGTTGTTCATCCTGTCACTTGTACCCAGACACAGCTGGGACTTGCTTAACTGTCTCAAGTGAACAGCTCCTCAAACAAGAAGATTAACATCTATCAACCCTTAAAATCTTACGTTATCTTGCGGGTGCAAAATGGGGGAATCTTTTAAGAACAGTATCAATATTTGACAAATAGTGTTTTCCTAACTCAAACAATGTGGGATTATTATTATACACATATTTCTAATGTCTCTCAGGTGTTCACATTCTCTCAGGTAGTGGTCAAGGCGGTGTCCATCACTCTCACCACAGATTCTGCAACTCTGCTGATCAACTGTTGTTTCCATTCCATATCTCCATGGATATTTGTATCCAAGACAGATTCTCGCTATTACTGATTCTCTCCCTCGTCCTCCTCCTCTTCGGCCATAATGATTGGGATTGCCAGCTGCAACCATGTTGTACCATCGTACAGATTCACTGGTTTGTGCTTCTATCCTTTCCTCAGTTACCTTGTCACGGTGATGTTGCCTGACAATACCTCTAATTTGTAGTAGAGTCTTGGGTATGAAGTATTCAATATGGTCTCCTTCAGCGCCTTCAGCAGCCAGCACATCTGCTCGTTCATTCCCACATATCCCAACATGGGAGGGGATCCACAGGAATTTGACGATTCTTACATTGAAATTATAAAATAAACGATAGAGCGTTAATTGTTTAAGTTCCTTCCTTCCCAAGTGAATATTTCGAATTATAGAAATGATTCGTGCTAGAGTTGTTGATTTGACTCTCTCGGTCAGAGTTAATAACAAACTGGAGTGTAATTTGACAAAACAAATAGAGCAACAAAATATAAACACATACTCATGTTGATGAGTCTGATTAGATAATCCTGGGTCCTGACGGCTCAGTGAACAGCGCTCGGGATTCGTGGTGCTGAAGTTCAGGGTTCAATCCCCGGCGGAGGCGGAAACAAATGGGCAGAGTTTCTTCACCCTGCTTTCTTTAACCCTGTTCACCTAGCAGTAAATCGATACCTGGGAGTTAGACAGCTGCTACGGGCTGCTTCTTGGGGAATGTGTAACAAAAACGAGGCCTGGTCGAGGACCGGGCCGCGGGGACGCTAAGCCCCGAAA
>WNGS01159110.1:11565-30277 GCA_020271785.1 Procambarus virginalis
TGGATCCTGTTAGGTACTGTTGGGTTCTGTTAGGTACTGTTGGCCCTGTTAGGTACTGTTGGGTCCTGTTAGGTACTCTTGGATCCTGTTAGGTACTGTTGGGTTCTGTTACATCACAGTGTGAGGCGCTACAGGGTGTTGCATCAGGGTGAGGCGCTACAGGGTGATGCATCAGGGTGAGGCGCTACAGGGTGATGCATCAGGGTGAGGCGCTACAGGGTGATGCATCAGGGTGAGGCGCTACAGGGTGTTGCATCAGGGTGAGGCGCTACAGGGTGATGCATCAGGGTGAGGCGCTACAGGATGATGCATCAGGGTGAGGCGCTACAGGGTGATGCATCACAGTGTGAGGCACTACAGGGTGATGCATCAGGGTGAGGCGCTACAGGGTGATGAATCAGGGTGAGGCGATACAGGGTGATGCATCAGGGTGAGGCGCTACAGGGTGATGCATCAGGTTGAGGCGCTACAGGGTGATGCATCAGGGTGAGGCGCTACGGGGTGTTGCATCAGGGTGAGGCGCTACAGGGTGATGCATCAGGGTGAGGCGCTACAGGGTGTTGCATCAGGGTGAGGCGCTACAGGGCGATGCATCAGGGTGAGGCGCTACAGGGTGTTGCATCAGGGTGAGGCGCTACAGGGTGATGCATCAGGGTGAGGCGCTACAGGGTGATGCACCAGCGTGAGGCGCTACAGGGTGATGCATCAGGGTGAGGCGCTACAGGGTGATGCATCAGGGTGAGGCGCTACAGGGTGATGCATCAGGGTGAGGCACTACAGGGTGATGCATCAGGGTGAGGCGCTACAGGGTGATGCATCAGGGTGAGGCGCTACAGGGTGTTGCATCAGGGTGAGGCGCTACAGGATGAGGCGCTACAGGGTGATGCATCAGGGGGAGGCGCTACAGGGTGATGCATCAGGGTGAGGCGCTACAGGGTGATGCATCAGGGTGAAGCGCTACAGGGTGATGCATCAGGGTGAGGCGCTACAGGGTGGTGCATCACAGTGTGAGGCGCTACAGGGTGATGCATGACAGTGTGAGGCGCTACAGGGTGATGCATCAGGGTGAGGCGCTACAGGGTGGTGCATCAGTGTGAGGCGCTACAGGGTGGTGCATCAGGGTGAGGCGCTACAGGGTGATGCAACAGGGTGAGGCGCTACAGGGTGATGCATCAGGGTGAGGCGCTACAGGGTGATGCATCAGGGTGAGGCGCACAGGGTGATGCATCAGGGTGAGGCGCTACAGGGTGATGCATCAGGGTGAGGCGCTACAGGGTGATGCATCAGGGTGAGGCGCTACAGGGTGATGCATCAGGGTGAGGCGCTACAGGGGGATGCATCAGGGTGAGGCGCTACAGGGTGATGCATCAGGGTGAGGCGCTACAGGGTGTTGCATCAGGGTGAGGCGCTACAGGGTGATGCATCAGGGTGAGGCGCTACAGGGTGATGCATCAGGGTGAGGCGCTACAGAGTGATGCATCAGGATGAGGCGCTACAGGGTGTACATCACAGTGTGAGGCGCTACAGGGTGATGCATCAGGGTGAGGCGCTACAGGGTGATGCATCAGGGTGAGGCGCTACAGGGTGATGCATCAGGATGAGGCGCTACAGGGTGATGCATCAGGGTGAGGCGCTACAGGCTGATGCATCACAGTGTGAGGCGCTACAGGGTGATGCATCAGGGTGAGGCGCTACAGGTGATGCATCACAGTGTGAGGCGCTACAGGGTGATGCATCAGGGTGAGGCGCTACAGGGTGGTGCATCACAGTGTGAGGCGCTACAGGGTGATGCATCAGGGTGAGGCGCTACAGGGTGATGCATCAGGGTGAGGCGCTACAGGGTGGTGCATCACAGTGTGAGGCGCTACAGGGTGGTGCATCAGTGTGAGGCGCTACAGGGTGGTGCATCAGGGTGAGGCGCTACAGGGTGATGCATAAGGGTGAGGCGCTACAGGGTGTGCATCAGGGTGAGGCCCTACAGGGTGTTGCATCAGGGTGAGGCGCTACAGGGTGATGCATCAGGGTGAGGCGCTACAGGGTGTGCATCAGGGTGAGGCGCTACAGGGTGATGCATCAGGGTGAGGCGCTACAGGGTGTTGCATCAGGGTGAGGCGCTACAGGGTGATGCATCAGGGTGAGGCGCTACAGGGTGATGCATCAAGGTGAGGCGCTACAGGGTGATGCATCAGGGTGAGGCGCTACAGGGTGAAGCATCAGGGTGATGCATCAGGGTGAGGCGCTACAGGGTGATGCATCAGGGTGAGGCGCTACAGGGTGATGCACCAGGGTGAGGCGCTACAGGGTGATGCATCAGGGTGAGGCGCTACAGGGTGATGCATCAGGGTGAGGCGCTACAGGGTGATGCATCAGGGTGAGGCGCTACAGGGTGATGCATCAGGGTGAGGCGCTACAGGGTGATGCATCAAGGTGAGGCGCTACAGGGTGGTGCATCACAGTGTGAGGCGCTACAGGGTGATGCATCAGGGTGAGGCGCTACAGGGTGGTGCATTACAGTGTGAGGCGCTACAGGGTGATGCATCAGGGTGAGGCGCCGCAGGGTGATGCATCAGGGTGAGGCGCTACAGGGTGATGCATCAGGGTGAGGCGCTACAGGGTGATGCATCAGGGTGAGGCGCTACAGGGTGATGCATCAGGGTGAGGCGCTACAGGGTGATACATCAGGGTGAGGCGCTACAGGGTGTTGCATCACGGTGAGGCGCTACAGGGTGATGCATCACGGTGAGGCGCTACAGGGTGATGCATCACAGTGTGAGGCGCTACAGGGTGTGCATCACAGTGTGAGGCGCTACAGGGTGGTGCATCACAGTGTGAGGCGCTACAGGGTGATGCATCACAGTGTGAGGCGCTACAGGGTGATGCATCACAGTGTGAGGCGCTACAGGGTGGTGCATCACAGTGTGAGGCGCTACACGGTGGTGCATCGCAGTGTGAGGCGCTACAGGGTGATGCATGAGGGTGAGGCGCTACAGGGTGGTGCATCAGAGTGTGAGGTGCTACAGGGTGGTGCATCAGAGTGTGAGGCGCTACAGGGTGATGCATCAGGATGAGGCGCTACAGGGTGATGCATCAGGGTGAGGCGCTACAGGGTGATGCATCAGTGTGAGGCGCTGCAGGGTGGTGCATCACAGTGTGAGGCGCTACAGGGTGATGCATCACAGTGTGAGGCGCTACAGGGTGATGCATCAGTGTGAGGCGCTACAGGGTGATGCATCAGGGTGAGGCGCTACAGGGTGATGCATCACAGTGTGAGGCGCTACAGGGTGATGCATCAGGGTGAGGCGCTACAGGGTGATGCATCAGGGTGAGGCGCTACAGGGTATGCATCAGGGTGAGGCGCTACAGGGTGATGCATCAGGGTGAGGCGCTAAAGGGTGATGCATCAGGGTGAGGCGCTACAGGGTGGTGCATCACAGTGTGAGGCGCTACAGGGTGATGCATCAGGGTGAGGCGCTACAGGGTGATGCATCAGGGTGAGGCGCTACAGGGTGATGCATCAGGGTGAGGCGCTACAGGGTGATGCATCAGGGTGAGGCGCTACAGGGTGATGCATCAGGGTGAGGCGCTACAGGGTGATGCATCAGGGTGAGGCGCTACAGGGTGATGCATCAGGGTGAGGCGCTACAGGGTGATGCATCAGGGTGAGGCGCTACAGGGTGTTGCATCAGGGTGAGGCGCTACAGGGTGATGCATCATGGTGAGGCGCTACAGGGTGATGCATCACAGTGTGAGGCGCTACAGGGTGATACCTCAGGGTGAGGCGCTACAGGGTGATGCATCAGGGTGAGGCGCTACAGGGTGATGCATCAGGGTGAGGCGCTACAGGGTGATGCATCAGGGTGAGGCGCTACAGGGTGATGCATCAGGGTGAGGCGCTACAGGGTGATGCATCAGGGTGAGGCGCTACAGGGTGATGCATCACAGTGTGAGGCGCTACAGGGTGATGCATCACAGGTGAGGCGCTACAGGGTGATGCATCAGGGTGAGGCGCTACAGGGTGATGCATCAGGGTGAGGCGCTACAGGGTGATGCATCACAGTGTGAGGCGCTACAGGGTGATGCATCACAGTGTGAGGCGCTACAGGGTGATGCATCAGGGTGAGGCGCTACAGGGTGATGCATCAGGGTGAGGCGCTACAGGGTGGTGCATCACAGTGTGAGGCGCTACAGGGTGTGCATCACAGTGTGAGGCGCTACAGGGTGATGCATCAGGGTGAGGCGCTACAGGGTGATGCATCAGGGTGAGGCGCTACAGGGTGATGCATCAGGGTGAGGCGCTACAGGGTGGTGCATCACAGTGTGAGGCGCTACAGGGTGGTGCATCACAGTGTGAGGCGCTACAGGGTGATGCATCAGTGTGAGGCGCTACAGGGTGATGCATCAGTGTGAGGCGCTACAGGGTGATGCATCAGGGTGAGGCGCTACAGGGTGATGCATCAGGGTGAGGCGCTACAGGGTGGTGATGCATCAGGGTGAGGCGCTACAGGGTGATGCATCAGGGTGAGGCGCTACAGGGTGATGCATCAGGGTGAGGCGCTACAGGGTGATGCATCACAGTGAGGCGCTACAGGGTGATGCATCAGGGTGAGGCGCTACAGGGTGTGCATCACAGTGTGAGGCGCTACAGGGTGGTGCATCACAGGGTGAGGCGCTACAGGGTGATGCATCAGGGTGAGGCGCTACAGGGGGATGCATCACAGTGAGGCGCTACAGGGTGATGCATCACGTGGAGGCGCTACAGGGTGATGCATCAGTGTGAGGCGCTACAGGGTGATGCATCACAGTGTGAGGCGCTACAGGGTGATGCATCACAGTGTGAGGCGCTACAGGGTGGTGCATCAGGGTGAGGCGCTACAGGGTGATGCATCACAGGTGTGAGGCGCTACAGGGTGATGCATCACAGGGTGAGGCGCTACAGGGTGATGCATCACAGTGAGGCGCTACAGGGTGATGCATCAGGGTGAGGCGCTACAGGGTGGTGCATCACAGTGTGAGGCGCTACAGGGTGATGCATCACAGGGTGAGGCGCTACAGGGTGATGCATCAGGTGAGGCGCTACAGGGTGATGCATCAGGGTGAGGCGCTACAGGGTGATGCATCAGGGTGAGGCGCTACAGGGTGATGCATCAGGGTGAGGCGCTACAGGGTGATGCATCAGGGTGAGGGCGCTACAGGGTGATGCATCAGTGAGGCGCTACAGGGTGATGCATCAGGTGAGGCGCTACAGGGTGATGCATCACAGTGTGAGGCGCTACAGGGTGATGCATCAGTGTGAGGCGCTACAGGGTGGGCATCACAGTGTGAGGCGCTACAGGGTGGGCATCACAGTGTGAGGCGCTACAGGGTGATGCATCAGTGTGAGGCGCTACAGGGTGATGCATCACAGTGTGAGGCGCTACAGGGTGGTGCATCACAGTGTGAGGCGCTACAGGGTGATGCATCACAGTGTGAGGCGCTACAGGGTGATGCATCACAGTGTGAGGCGCTACAGGGTGATGCATCACATTTTGAGGCGCTACAGGGTGATGCATCACAGTGTGAGGCGCTACAAGGTGATGCATCACAGTGTGAGGCGCTACAGGGTGATGCATCACAGTGTGAGGCGCTACAGGGTGATGCATCACAGTGTGAGGCGCTACAGGGTGGTGCATCACAGTGTGAGGCGCTACAGGGTGATGCATCACAGTGTGAGGCGCTACAGGGTGATGCATCACAGTGTGAGGCGCTACAGGGTGATGCATCACAGTGTGAGGCGCTACAGGGTGATGCATCACAGTGTGAGGCGCTACAGGGTGATGCATCACAGTGTGAGGCGCTACAGGGTGATGCATCACAGTGTGAGGCGCTACAGGGTGATGCATCAGGGTGAGGCGCTACAGGGTGGTGCATCACATGTGAGGCGCTACAGGGTGATGCATCACAGTGTGAGGCGCTACAGGGTGATGCATCAGGGTGAGGCGCTACAGGGTGATGCATCACAGTGTGAGGCGCTACAGGGTGATGCATCACAGTGTGAGGCGCTACAGGGTGATGCATCAGGGTGAGGCGCTACAGGGTGGTGCATCACAATGTGAGGCGCTACAGGGTGATGCATCACAGTGTGAGGCGCTACAGGGTGATGCATCACAGTGTGAGGCGCTACAGGGTGGTGCATCAGGGTGAGGCGCTACAGGGTGGTGCATCACAGTGTGAGGCACTACAGGGTGATGCATCAGGGTGAGGCGCTACAGGGTGATGCATCACAATGTGAGGCGCTACAGGGTGATGCATCAGGGTGAGGCGCTACAGGGTGATGCATCAGTGTGAGGCGCTACAGGGTGGTGCATCACAATGTGTGTCGCTACAGGGTGATGCATCACAGTGTGAGGCGCTACAGAGTGATGCATCAGGGTGAGGCGCTACAGGGTGATGCATCACAGTGTGAGGCGCTACAGGGTGATGCATCAGGGTGAGGCGCTACAGGGTGGTGCATCACAATGTGAGGCGCTACAGGGTGGTGCATCACAATGTGAGGCGCTACAGGGTGGTGCATCAGGGTGAGGCGCTACAGGGTGATGCATCACAGTGTGAGGCGCTACAGGGTGGTGCATCAGGGTGAGGCGCTACAGGGTGGTGCATCACAGTGTGAGGCGCTACAGGGTGGTGCATCACAGTGTGAGGTGCTACAGTGTGATGCATCAGGGTGAGGCGCTACAGGGTGGTGCATCACAGTGTGAGGCGCTACAGGGTGATGCATCAGGGTGAGGCGCTATAGGGTGATGCATCACAGTGTGAGGCGCTACAGGGTGATGCATCAGGGTGAGGCGCTACAGGGTGATGCATCAGGGTGAGACGCTACAGGGTGATGCATCAGGGTGAGCCGCTACAGGGTGGTGCATCACAGTGTGAGGCGCTACAGTGTGATGCATCAGGGTGAGGCGCTACAGGGTGATGCATCACAGTGTGAGGCGCTACAGGGTGGTGCATCACAGTGTGAGGCGCTACAGGGTGATGCATCACAGTGTGAGGCGCTACAGGGTGATGCATCAGGGTGAGGCGCTACAGGGTGATGCATCAGGGTGAGGCGCTACAGGGTGATGCATCAGGGTGAGGCGCTACAGGGTGATGCATCACAGTGTGAGGCGCTACAGGGTGATGCATCAGGGTGAGGCGCTACAGGGTGATGCATCAGGGTGAGGCGCTACAGGGTGATGCATCAGGGTGAGGCGCTACAGGGTGATGCATCAGGGTGAGGCGCTACAGGGTGGTGCATCACAGTGTGAGGCGCTACAGGGTGATGCATCAGGGTGAGGCGCTACAGGGTGATGCATCACAGTGTGAGGCGCTACAGGGTGATGCATCACAGTGTGAGGCGCTACAGGGTGATGCATCACAGTGTGAGGCGCTACAGTGTGATGCATCAGGGTGAGGCGCTACAGGGTGATGCATCAGGGTGAGGCGCTACAGGGTGATGCATCAGGGTGAGGCGCTACAGGGTGATGCATCACAGTGTGAGGCGCTACAGTGTGATGCATCAGGGTGAGGGGCTACAGTGTGATGCATCAGGGTGAGGCGCTACAGGGTGTTGCATCAGGGTGAGGCGCTACAGGGTGATGCATCAGGGTGAGGCGCTACAGGGTGATGCATCAGGGTGAGGCGCTACAGGGTGGTGCATCACAATGTGAGGCGCTACAGGGTGATGAATCAGGGTGAGGCGCTACAGGGTGGTGCATCACAGTGTGAGGCGCTACAGGGTGATGCATCACAGTGAGGCGCTACAGGGTGGTGCATCACAATGTGAGGCGCTACAGGGTGATGCATCACAGTGAGGCGCTACAGGGTGGTGCATCACAGTGTGAGGCGCTACAGGGTGATGCATCAGGGTGAGGCGCTACAGGGTGATGCATCAGGGTGAGGCGCTACAGGGTGATGCATCAGTGTGAGGCGCACAGGGTGATGCATCACAGTGTGAGGCGCTACAGGGTGATGCATCAGGGTGAGGCGCTACAGGGTGATGCATCAGGGTGAGGCGCTACAGGATGATGCATCAGGGTGAGGCGCTACAGGGTGATGCATCAGGGTGAGGCGCTACAGGGTGATGCATCACAGTGTGAGGCGCTACAGGGTGATGCATCAGGGTGAGGTGCTACAGGGTGATGCATCAGGGTGAGGCGCTACAGGGTGATGCATCAGGGTGAGCCGCTACAGGGTGATGCATCACAGTGTGAGGCGCTACAGGGTGGTGCATCACAGTGTGAGGCGCTACAGGGTGATGCATCACAGTGTGAGGCGCTACAGGGTGATGCATCACAGTGTGAGGCGCTACAGGGTGATGCATCACAGTGTGAGGCGCTACAGGGTGATGCATCACAGTGTGAGGCGCTACAGGGTGATGCATCACAGTGTGAGGCGCTACAGGGTGATGCATCACAGTGTGAGGCGCTACAGGGTGATGCATCACAGTGTGAGGCGCTACAGGGTGATGCATCACAGTGTGAGGCGCTACAGGGTGATGCATCACAGTGTGAGGCGCTACAGGGTGATTCATCAGGGTGAGGCGCTACAGGGTGATGCATCACAGTGTGAGGCGCTACAGGGTGATGCATCACAGTGTGAGGCGCTGCAGGGTGATGCATCACAGTGTGAGGTGCTACAGGGTGATGCATCAGGGTGAGGCGCTACAGGGTGGTGCATCACAGTGTGAGGCGCTGCAGGGTGATGCATCACAGTGTGAGGCGCTACAGGGTGATGCATCACAGTGTGAGGCGCTACAGGGTGATGTATCACAGTGTGAGGCGCTAAAGGGTGATGCATCACAGTGTGAGGCGCTACAGGGTGATGCATCACAGTGTGAGGCGCTACAGGGTGATGCATCACAGTGTGAGGCGCTACAGGGTGATGCATCACAGTGTGAGGCGCTACAGGGTGATGAATCAGGGTGAGGCGCTACAGGGTGATACATCAGGGTGAGGCGCTACAGGGTGATGCATCACAGTGTGAGGCGCTACAGGTTGATGCATCACAGTGTGAGGCGCTACAGGGTGATTCATCAGGGTGAGGCGCTACAGGGTGATGCATCAGGGTGAGGCGCTACAGGGTGGTGCATCAGGGTGAGGCGCTACAGGGTGATTCATCAGGGTGAGGCGCTACAGGGTGATGCATCAGGGTGAGGCGCTACAGGGTGATGCATTAGGCTGAGGCGCGGAAGGATCCAGGATAGAACAGATGAGGTCGTAAAGATTGTCGAAGACAAATCTGGGAGCTTTGGAGGCCTGATGAGGGAAGGTGAGGGGAGGGAAGGAGAGGGGAGGGAAGGTGAGGGGAGGGAAGGTGAGGGGAGGGAAGGAGAGGGGGGGAATATGAGGGGAGGGAAGGTGAGGGGAGGGAAGGTGAGGGGAGGGAAGGTGAGGGGAGGGAAGGTGAGGGGAGGGAAGGTGAAGGGAGGGAAGGTGAGGGGAGGGAAGGTGAAGGGAGGGAATGTGAGGGGAGGGAAGGTGAGGGGAGGAAGGAGAGGGGAGGGAAGGTGAGGAGGGAATATGAGGGGAGGGAAGGTGAAGGGAGGGAAGGTGAAGGAGGAAGGTGAAGGGAGGGAAGGTGAAGGGAGGGAAGGTGAGGGGAGGGAAGGTGAGGGTAGGGAAGGTGAGGGGAGGAAGGTGAGGGGAGGGAAGGTGAGGGGAGGGAAGGGGAGGGGAGGGAAGGTGAAGGGAGGGAAGGTAAGGGAGGGAAGGTAAGGGGAGGNCTGCGAAATGAGCGTCTGCTGGACTCAGTGTTCACTGCTGTGCACACTTAATTACGGTCCTGGTGGTAATTGTAGACGCTTTGTTCACTGCTGAGGCACTATAGAACACAGGCAAGTAAATTCCACTTATTAACTGAGTATCAACGTAATTCTTGTCGATAAGAATTCTCAATTAATGCCATGTGCTTCTCCACGTTGTCTCGTGCGCGTGCCTTGTTCTTGTATTAATAATGCGTCGCCGCCTCCCTCTCCCCGCTCTCGTATTCACCACGGAAATTATTAAACACAAATTATTCTTTTCCGCGCAATTATGGATGAAATGCGATAATATGAACTGGGTTGAAATTATAGGGAATTAATAATTATAATATTCTCGATAAATGATCTCTAGCGAGAAATGGAGATAATATTTATACTTCTCCAGAGCATTCGATCGTAACAGAATAAAACTGTTACTGAATAATTTCAATTAATAACTCTTGATTACATTATCAGGAGTAATATTATCAGCAATATGCTCAGATTAATTTATATTAACACTATGGTTAGTGGTGTTAAGAGCTACTGCAATTAGTAAGTTAATAGTAATTTATCATAATATAATAATGGATGATAAGTGTTGGAAATTTCCAACATAACTCCGGGGGGAGAAAACTCGGGTCGCAGTGCCATGTTGAGGTTGTTTTGCCTGACATTCATACAACCAACCCTGAGGACAGCACACTCCTAGGTGCTCCTCTTGGAAGGAATGCCATCGACGAGGTCCTTGGTAAGAAGATCACTGACCTGAAGAGGATGAACGAGAGGATTGAAGACATCGATGCGCATGATGCACTTTACCTCATCACCAGATGCTTGTCCCTCCCCAGGCTGACCTATTTTCTAAGATGTTAGCCATCTTTCAACAATATTAAATTAGAAGAGTATGACAGCTTGCTGAAATCAACACTAGAAAAAGCCCTCAATCTTTCCCTCAGCAACTCGCAGTGGAAACAGGCCTCCCTTCCTGTCAGACTCGGGGGCCTTGGCGTGCGCACAGCAACACAAATTGCTGTACCAGCGTTCCTGTCCTCTTCAGTGGGGTCTGACAACTTGGTGAAAGAAATCCTACCTGAGCACCTAGTTCAACAGGCAGGGGTACATGATCCCAGCTTCACAGACTGCACAACCAAATGGGTCTCTCTCGCAGGACCAGCACCCCAACCACTGCCTTCTGAAGCCCATAAGCAATCCAGCTGGGATCGCCCTTTGCCGACCAAGAAGCTGCGACTTTGCTAGAAGCTGCGACAACACCACATGACACTGCCCGACTTAGGGCTGTAGCAGCTCCCCAAGCAGGTGATTTCCTATTAGCAACCCCAATGTCAGCAACCGGCACCCGTCTCACACCGCAGGCCCTCCGAACTGCCGTGGCTCTCCGTCTCGCTGCCCCAATCCACACCGAATACAGGTGTATTTGCGGCGAGGCAGAGGCCGACAGGTACGGATGGCATGGCCTTCTCTGCCAAAGGAAAGGAGGATGGCATGCAAGACACGGCGAGGTCAATGACATTATTAAGAGAAGCCTTACCACAGCCGGTTGTCCAGCAGAGAGAGAGCCCCGCTACCTAATGTCCCGCAACTCTGATGAGCCTGTCGGTCGCCCAGATGGAATCACGGTGAACCCCTGGAAGAATGGTAGACAGTTGGTGTGGGACTACACTTGCGTTTCAACTTTAGCCAATACCTATGTTGACTTCAGTGCTACTCAAGCAGGAGGAGCTGCCAATCACCAGGAAGCGGCCAAGTCACGTAAATACAGAGACCTTGAGCACCACTACAATTTTGTCCCCATTGCCTCAGAGACACTTGGTGCCTGGGGTAAAAGTGCTGCTAGCTTTTTGAAGGAGTTGGGGTCTAAGCTAATCGAAACAACTAGAGACCCTAGAGCTGCCAGTTTTCTTTTTCAGCGCCTTAGTGTGGCAATCCAGAGAGGAAATGCTCACTGCACCATGGTTCCTGCCCGCCATCTGAGGAGCTGGAGGAGCTTTTCAACTTGTGACAAGCAGCCTTGTACCCTGAATGTAATCAATATTGTAACTTTTTGTGTAATGACATTTCAAATAAAGTTAGACAAACATACACACATACCAAAAGAATAGGGGTGGTAGGAGAAGAAAATATCAAAGTGTTCAGTGAGGATCCACAAGGTCTTCTCTGAGTACTCTTTATTTTCTTCTCCGAGGCTATGGGTCCCTACACTTGCGCCAGAGGTGGTACCCTATATATATATATATATATATATATATATATATATATATATATATATATGGATATATATCCAGCGCCTCAGCGTGGCGATACAGAGGGGAAATGCGCACTGCATCCAGGGTTCCTGCCCGCCATCTGAGGAGCTGGAGGAACTCGACAACCTATGATAACCATCTTTGTAACCTATATGTAACTCCTTTTTGTAACAAAGTTCAAATAAAGCAAAAATATATATGTGTACATACAAAAGAATGGGGGTGGTTGGAGAAGATAATATTAGTGTTCAGTGAGAAACCATAAGGTCTCCTCTGAATACTTTTTATTTTCTTCTCCGAGGCTATGGGTCCCACATTGGCACCAGAGGTGGTACCCTTTTATTTATATATATATATATATATATATATATATTATATATATAATATATATATATATAAATTATTATTATTATATTATATTAAGAACATAATTATTGAATTAATTGTGTTAGTTTAGGTTAGGTTAAGATAGGTTAGGTTAAGTAGGGTTGGTTAGGTCATATATCTACGTTAGTTTTAACTCAATTTTAAAAAAAATTAACTCATACATAATGAAATGGACAGCTTTATCATTTCATAAGAAAAAATATTGAAAAATATATAAATTCAGAAAAATTTGGCTTATTAGGCACATCGGGCCCTGCATAATAGGCCGAGTACGACGTTCTGGCTACTAGGTACATATAACTATATATAAATACACATACAAGATCATGTGGGGACATGATCACCACATACAAGATTCTTAAAGGAATTGATAGGGTAGATCAGGACAGGCTATTTAACACAAGGGGCACACGCACTAGGGGACACATGTGGAAACTGAGTGCCCAAATGAGCCACAGAGATATTAGAAAGAACTTTTTCAGTGTCAGAGTGGTTGACAAATGGAATGCATTATTCAGTAATGTGGTGGAGGCTGACTCCATACACAGTTTCAAGTGTAGATATGATAGAGCCCAATAGGCCCTCTACACCAGTTGATTGACGGTTGAGAGGCGGGACTAAAGAGTCAGAGCTCAACCCCCGCAGGCAAAAATAGGAGAGTACAAGTAAGTGAGTACAAACAGGAGAGTATAACAGACCGTGGAGTTAGACAGACAGACACGGAGAACATTTGTTTACAATATGAATAATGTCTCAGGTGACAACACCCTTGCACAGCACACCTTAGGTGACAACACCCTTGCACAGCACACCTCAGGTGACAACACCCTTACACAGCACACCTCAGGTGACAACACCCTTGCACAGCACACCTTAGGTGACAACACCCTTGCACAGCACACCTCAGGTGACAACACCCTTGCACAGCACACCTTAGGTGACAACACCCTTGCACAGCACACCTTAGGTGACAACACCCTTGCACAGCACACCTTAGGTGACAACACCCTTGCACAGCACACCTTAGGTGACAACACCCTTGCACAGCACACCTTAGGTGACAACACCCTTGCACAGCACACCTTAGGTGACAACACCGTTGCACAGCACACCTTAGGTGACAACACCCTTGCACAGCACACCTTAGGAGTTTCCTTATTGCCTTAAGCTCCTTCAAATGTTTATATGACAACACTCAAAATTCTCATGCGTTCTCTGGGGATTTTTTTTTTAATTTTCAGAATATCCAATATAGACTTTTGGGTGAACATGGAGGCAAGGCTGCTGACTTATATCCCAAAGAGGAAAATCTAATCGACAGAGTAAATACTGACACAGCGAATTTTATACGCTGGTGAAATATTCTCCAGTGAGCCGCCAGGGCGCCGACCCTCGAACGAAAGTCGCGGAGGAGTTTGGAAAGTTGGCATTTTCTCCTAAGAGGAAATAGAAGCCAAACTGCTTGAGTCGGTCAGCGATACAAACCCAAATGGTCGTTCATTTCTACCATATAAAGTTTCCCCCGCCTGTTGTTGCTAAGTTTCTGTCGTCGGTGTTTAGTTCTGACGTCTGAGGCACTGTTGTCCTGTTTGTCAGGTCCTGTTGGGTCCTGTTAGGTACTGTTAGGACCCAACAGTACCTGTTAGGTACTGTTGGGTCCCGTTAGGTACTGTTGGGTCCCGTTAGGTACTGTTGGGTACTCTTGGGTCCCATTAGGTACTCTTGGGTCCTGTTGGGTTGTTACGGCCACTATGGGTCGCAACCGGTTCTTCATCAATGACTCAAAGTACTAGTATCCGACCCCAAGTCGGTAGCGGGTTTCAAGGTGCGAGCTTGGTAATGCAAGTAAAATGGGGTGAAGTTTAAAGGAATAAAACACTTCATCCTTTATCAATATATTCACTCCACTTATCACCACTTTCCCATCACCTTAAATATAAAATATAAAATCATAAATGAAGTATTACTACACGTGAATATTTACATGTGTCTTTCACTCATAGGACACTAAGCGCTCCTCGATGCTAACGCGATGCAGCCTTTGTCAACTTCCGTGTTCCCTCAACACACACAGTACCGCCCTCAACCAGTACTGGGAAACACCAACGAGTCTACCCTTGCCGTGGGCCAGCGTATCTACAGTCTCACTAGGTGCTCCTTGTGAACGCCCACAATCACTCTCCAGTCTGGTGCTGGCAGAGAACATCAGCCTCGCGCTGCTGGGCCTCTTCACGAACAAATACAAGGGTAGCGAACCCCTGGCAGGAGCTTCTTACAATGACCTAGTTACACTCCTCCGTAGCACCTCATTGTAGACATCACATTCATCACACACCTCACATCACCTCAAGGAGAAGCCCCTGCACTAAATGAGGAGGTGGCAAACCAAGCAACCTTGGAGGAATTTGACCTCACCAGTGATGAGGTCAAAAGGTGTCTGCTGGAGCTGGATGTGACAAAGGCTGTTGGGCCTGACAGAATCTCACCATAGATACTAAAGGAAGGTGCAGAAGCACTAAGTGTGCCACTCTCTATGGTGTATAACAGGTCACTGGAATCAGGAGACTTACCAGAAAGTTGGAAGACAGCTAACGTGGTCCCAATATACAAGGGTGACAGGCAAGAGGCACTGAACTACAGGCCAGTTTCCCTAACTTGTATACCATGCAAGGTGATGGAGAAGATCGTGAGGAAAAGGCTCGTAGAGCATCTGGAGGGAAATAACTCTGTAACGCACCACCAACATGGGTTCAGAGATGATAAATTGTGCCTCACAGGTTAATAGAATTTTATGACCAGGCAACAAAAATTAGGCAGGAAAAAGAAGGGTGGGCCGACTGCATTTTCCTGGATTGCCAGAAAGCCTTTGACACTGTACCCCCATAAAAGGCTGTTAAAAAAGTTGGAGCAACAGGCAGGAGTAAAAGGGAAGGGGCTCCAGTGGATAAGGGAGTACTTAAGCAACAGGAAACAGCGAGTAACAGTGAGGGGGGGGAAACATCAGAGTGGCGAGATGTCACCAGCGGAGTCCCACAGGGCTCAGTACTTGGACCCATCCTGTTTCCAATATATGTAAACGATCTTCTGGAGGGTATAGACTCGTTCCTCTCAATGTTTGCTGATGATGCAAAAATTCTGAGAAGAATCAAGACGGATGAAGATATACAGAGACTACAGGATGACCTGGATAAACTGTAGGAATGTCTAGAAAATGGCTGCTAAAGTTCAACTCAGGAAAGTGTAAGGTAATGAAATTAGGCGAAGGGAGCAGGAGGCTGAACACAAGGTACCATCTGGGAGGTGAAATCCTACAAGAGTCAAATAGAGAGAAAGATCTGGGGGTTGATATCACACCAAACCTGTCCCCAGAGGCCCACATCAAAAGAATATCATTAGCGGCATATGCTAGACTGGCCAACATAAGAACTGCCTTTAGAAACTTGTGTAAGGAATTTTTCAGGACCCTATATACCACATATGTAAGACCAATCCTGGAGTATGCAGCTCCAGCCTGGAGTCCATTCCTAGTTAAACACAAGACAAAGTTAGAGAAGATTCAGCGGTATGCCACCAGGCTCGTCCTGGAACCGAGAGGAATGAGCTACGAGGAAAGGCTAAAGGAGCTGAACCTCACATCCCTGGAAAACATAAGATTAAGGGGAGACATGATAACCACCTACAAAATTCTCAGGGGAATTGACAGGGTGGACAAAGACAAACTCTTCAGCACGGGTGGGACACGAACAAGGGGACACAGGTGGAAACTTAGTACCCAGATGAGCCACAGGGACATTAGAAAGATTTTTTTCAGTGTCAGAGTAGTTAATAAATGGAATGCACTAGGAAGAGATATGGTGGAGGCTGACTCCATACACAGTTTCAAATGTAGATATGATAGAGCCCAGTAGGCTCAGGAATCTGTACACCAGTTGATTGACAGTTGAGAGGCGGGACCAAAGAGCCAAAGCTCAACCCCCACAAGCACAATTAGGCGAGTACTGTTCGTCGTCTCTTCCTCTAGTCAGTCCCGAGATACGCCGAAGGCAGAAAGCAGATAGTACACAGTTCCTCTTCGGCGGCGGCTCACTGCTCACGTCAAGCAGAATTGAGTAGAGAGATAATAGGCAGCCCTGGGTAGACTGCCCTCCTCCGTACCACTGCAGCCCTACGTCGCCTCTGTGGATACAGACACGTCACCAGTAAACTGGCCGGTACTTGTGAAACTCGGAAATACAACTTACGGACTCTGGCGTTGACATACAGCTCATATCACAAGAGATGGGGCTGATTTCTAGGCCCCACCTCACCAGAGGTCAGCCACAGCGACTCTTCGGGCTGACCAGGCCAGGAATCTAGAGTCTCTGACAGGTATCACACTGCCACCACCAGATGGCGTCGTCCATTTAGTGGGGGTTTAGGGAGCAGACTCACAGATGGCGTTGTCGTCGCTACTCCACACTCCGACGATAGAGTCGGGTTCGTAACATAGGTACTGTTAGATACTGTTAGGTACTGTTAGGTACTGTTGGGTCCTTTTAGGTACTGTTGGGTCCTGTTAGGTACTGTTGGGTCCTGTTGGGTCCTGTTAGGTACTGTTATGTACTATTAGGTACTGTTGAGTCCTGTTGGGTCCTGTTAGGTACTCTTGGGCCCCTGTTGGGTCCTTTTAGGTACTGTTGGGTCCTGTTAGGTACTGTTGAGTCATGTTGGGTCCTGTTAGGTACTCTTGGATCCTGTTAGTTACTGTTGGTTCCTGCTAGGTACTGTTGGGCCCTGTTGGGTCCTGTTAGCTACTGTTGGGTCCTGTTAGGTACTGTTGGGCCCTGTTGGGTCCTGTTAGCTACTGTTGGGTCCTGTTAGGTACTGTTGGGTCCTGTTAGGTACTGTTGGGTCCTGTTAGGTACTGTTGGGTCCTGTTAGGTACTGTTGGGTCCTGTTGGGCCCTGTTAGCTACTGTTGGGCCCTGTTATGTACTGTTGGGCCCTGTTATGTACTGTTGGGTCCTGTTAGGTAATGTTGGGCCCTGTTGGGCCCTGTTAGCTACTGTTGGGCCCTGTTATGTACTGTTGGGCCCTGTTATGTACTGTTGGGCCCTGTTATGTACTGTTGGGCCCTGTTATGTACTGTTGGGCCCTGTTATGTACTGTTGGGCCCTGTTATGTACTGTTGGGACCTGTTATGTAATGTTGGGCCTTGTTATGTACTGTTGGGCCTTGTTATGTACTGTTGGGCTTGTTATGTACTGTTGGGCCCTGTTATGTACTGTTGGGCGGCCCTGTTATGTGCTGTTGGGACCTGTTATGTAATGTTGGGCCCTGTTAGGGTCTGTTAGGACTGTTAGGGCTCTGTTAGTCTACTGTGTCGCAGCACGCGCCTGTTATGCACTGTTGGGCCCGTAGTCTGTTAGTACTGTTAGACTTTAGTATGTTGGGTCCTGTGTTAGGTACTCTTGTCTGTTGGTCTCGTAGTGATCTGTTAGGTACTGTGAGCCTACTGTTTGTCTGGTTGGGTACTGTGGTCCATGTTGTCGGGTCCTTGGGTCTTAGTACTGTTGGAGCCTTGTTAGTACGTTGGGCCATGTTGATTACCTGTTGGGTCCTGTTAGGCGTAGTTGGGTCCTGTTGTACTGATTGTCGAGATGTTGGGCCTGTTATGGTATGTTGGGCGCCTGTTAGTACTGTTGGTGATCTGTTAGGTACTGTGGGTCCTGTTAGTACTGTGGTCCGTTGGTAATGTAGTCTTGTAATGTGGCCTTGTTAGGTACTGTTGGGTCTGTTAGTACTGTGGCCCTGTTAGTTAATGTTGGGTTATGTTAGGTACTATGGATACGTAGTTAGGTAATGTGAGTAGTGTTAGGGCTACATGTTGAGGTCCTGCTTTAGGTTACGTGGCTATACAGGGTAGTACGCGGATCATGTATGTATGTTGGGCATAGTGGTGAGGTACTGATTGGTTCTGTACAGTCACATTGTGCCTCAGAGGCTGCTACCAGTGGGATGCAATAAGGAGTGAAGGAGCTACAGGGTGATGCGAGGGTGAGGGATAAAGTGGGTGATGGGACATCAGGGTGCGGAGACTAAGGGATGATGAATAAGGGTGAGGAGCTAAGGGTGATGAAAATCTAGCTTGTAGGTCGCTTACACAGGGTGAGTGCATCAGGGTGAGTGGCTGTACAGGGTGATGAGCATCAGGGGTGAGGCATGTCCTACAGGGTGGTGCATCACAGTATGAGGCGCTACAGGTTGATGCATCAGGGTGAGTGCGCTACAGGGTGAGGCATCGGTGAGGTGCGCTACAAGGGTGA
>WNGS01159110.1:32876-55457 GCA_020271785.1 Procambarus virginalis
CAGCCAGCCAGCCAGCCAGCCAGCCAGCCAGCCAGCCAGCCAGTCAGCCAGCCAGGCAGCCAGCAGCAAACAAGCCAGACAACCAGTTATCCAGGCAGATATTATACTAATAACTAGCCATTTCGGGCACCACCTTGGACTTGGTGTTGTGGTGGTGGTTGGGTTGGTCAGGGAAGGGACCACCACCTTGGACTTGGGTGGTGGTGGTGTTGGGTTGGTCAGGGAAGGGACACCACCTTGGACTTGGGTGGTGGTGGTGGTGGTTGGGTTGGTCAGGGAAGGGACCACCACCTTGGACTGGGTGGTGGTGGTGTTTGGGTTGGTCAGGGACGGGACCAACAACGGCCACCACACAGCACGAGAGACAACGGAAGAACACTCATTAAAAAGACCATATTACACCCATGCGGACCCATCTCACGATTATAAAAAGGGAAAAAGTAGGTTGTAAAAAGTATATGGAGGCTCCCATATGCCAACACCAACAGTTCGTGACACTGTGATCAAACTATCAAAGGAATGTTTTATTTGTGTGTTTTTGAACCATGTAATTGTAGGTATGAGTTAAATGGAGGGAGGTAAATGTCCAAGTGGCTCCTCACACCTTTGTGTCCTGGGCCTGGTGGCTCCTCACACCTTGTGTCCTGGGCCCCGGTGGCTCCTCACACCTTGTGTCCGGGCCCTGGTGGCTCCTCACACCTTGTGTCCCGGGCCCTGGTGGCTCCTCACACCTTGTGTCCCGGGCCCTGGTGGCTCCTCACACCTTGTGTCCCGGGCCCTGGTGGCTCCTCACACCTTCCTTGTGTCCCGGGCCCTGGTGGCTCCTCACACCTTGTGTCCCGGGCCCTGGTGGCTCCTCACACCTTGTGTCCTGGGCCCTGGTGGCTCCTCACACCTTGTGTCCCGGGCCCCGGTGGCTCCTCACACCTTGTGTCATGGGCCTGGTGGCTCCTCACACCTTGTGTCCCGGGCCCTGGTGGCTCCTCACACCTTGTGTCCGGGCCCTGGTGGCTCCTCACACCTTGTGTCCCGGGCCCTGGTGGCTCCTCACACCTGGTGTCCCGGGCCCCGGTGGCTCCTCACACCTTGTGTCCCGAGCCCTGGTGGCTCCTCACACCTTGTGTCCGGGCCCTGGTGGCTCCTCACACCTTGTGTCCGGGCCCGGTGGCTCCTCACACCTTGTGTCCCGAGCCCTGGTGGCTCCTCACACCTTGTGTCCCGGGCCCTGGTGGCTCCTCACACCTTGTGTCCCGAGCCCTGGTGGCTCCTCACACCTTGTGTCCCGAGCCCTGGTGGCTCCTCACACCTTGTGTCCCGAGCCCTGGTGGCTCCTCACACCTTGTGTCCTGGGCCCCGGTGGCTCCTCACACCTTGTGTCCTGGGCCCTGGTGGCTCCTCACACCTTCCTTGTGTCCCGGGCCTGGTGGCTCCTCACACCTTCCTTGTGTCCAGGGCCCTGGTGGCTCCTCACACCTTGTGTCCCGGGCCCTGGTGGCTCCTCACACCTTGTGTCCTGGGCCCGGTGGCTCCTCATACTTTGTGTCCTGGGCCCTGGTGGCTCCTCACACTTCCTTGTGTCCTGGGCCCTGGTGGTCCTCACGCCTTCTTGTGTCCGGGCACCGGTGGCTCCTCACACCTTGTGTCCTGGGTCCTGGTGGCTACTCACACCTTGTGTCCTGGGTCCTGGTGGCTCCTCACACCTTGTGTCCGGGCCCCAGTGGCTCCTCATGTTGGAAATTTCCAACACTAATTATCTACTATTGTATTATAATAACTTATCATCATTACACTAATTACAGTAGTTATTAATACCACTAACGGTAGTGTTAATATAATTAATCTGAGCCTATTGCTGATAATATGACTCCCGATCATGTAAAACCGAGTTATTAATTGAAGTTATTTAGTAACAGTTTTTCTGTTACGATCGAATGCTCTGGAGAGTATAAATATCTTCTCCATTTCTCGTTAGAGATCATTTATCGAGAATAAGATAATTATTAAATCCCTATAATTGCAACCCAGTTCCTATTATTGCATTTCATCCATAATTTCGCGGAAAAGAATAATTCGTGATCAATAATTTCTGTGGTGAATGCGAGAGCGGGTTGAGGAAAGAGACGCCATTACCTACTCACGAGGCAGCTCTGACGATCAGAGAGACGAGGCGCGTGGTGGTGTGGCTGAAGAGTTTGCCAACAAGAATCACGTTGAAACTCCCTTAATAGTCACCAATTACACCCCACGTGTTCTGCAGTGCTTTGCCAATTAATAACGTGTCTACAATTTAAGCCACGACCCGTAATTACGTGTACACACTGTGGACGCTTGGGACTGGCAGACGCGATTTTCGGCAGACCTCAGTATTTGATACGCTCACTTAAATATATCCCTTATTGATGCATCAAATTAGGTAGTACATTTGTGAGTAGTTTGTCGTCAGGAAGAGTGAACATCAAAAATACCATGTTGGTAATGTTCGTCATTCATCTCAGTTTCATGAATACTTGAAATAATTCGTAGCCTAATCAATTGCTACTTAAATTCTCTTGATTGCAGCGTGTATACGAGGTGCCAGCAAGGTTCTCATCAGTCGTGTTATTCACCTCGAGTTCTTTCTTTATTGGGATCCTGTGACCACGAGGACGAATGACGAACTGGCGTTATAGAAATCGTCTTACAGCCAAGACATATTTTTCGTACAAATTCATAATTTGATTATTACTATATAATTCATATAGAATCTTTACATTGAATAATTATTGCCAGATTTGGTAGTTAATGTTTATAACTGTGCTCAGTGTTTATGCTCAGTGATTCATGATCTTTAATATTCATAATTTGATTTACCATATATTTGATTCTATTGTAGTTTAGATTTCTCATGTTATTAACCCAACAATGAACTAGTGACGAACCACACTGGTTCTTAGATATATATGAACTTCTAGAAATAACCCCCAATGTTGATATTTGAGGCTTTGGCTTTAATTAATAATACAGTCTTCATTATTTTCAAGTGATTATTCTTTGAATGAGTTTCCATAGACACTGGTTCTCTAGTGTCATTCTAATGATCACTATTATTGTTTTCCCTCTTTTCTCAAAAGTGGGAGGTCCTTCGAGTTATTGCAATACAATACCAGATACCCAACACCTCACACCTTCCTTGTGTCCCGGGCCCTGGTGGCTCCTCACACCTTGTGTCCCGGGCCCCGGTGGCTCTCACACCTTCCTGTGTCCCGAGCCCTGGTGGTTCCTCACACCTTGTGTCCCGGGCCCGGTGGTTCCTCACACCTTGTGTCCTGGGCCTGGTGGTTCCTCACACCTTGTGTCCCGGGCCCTGGTGGTTCCTCACACCTTGTGTCCTGGGCCCCGGTGGCTCCTCACACCTTGTGTCCTGGGCCCCGGTGGCTCCTCACACCTTGTGTCCTGGGCCCTGGTGGCTCCTCACACCTTGTGTCCTGGGCCCCGGTGGCTCCTCACACCTTGTGTCCTGGGCCCTGGTGGCTCCTCACACCTTGTGTCCTGGGCCCTGGTGGCTCCTCACACCTTGTGTCCTGGGCCCTGGTGGCTCCTCACACCTTGTGTCCTGGGCCCTGGTGGTTCCTCACACCTTGTGTCCTGGGCCCTGGTGGTCCTCACACCTTGTGTCCGGGGCCTGGTGGTTCCTCACACCTTGTGTCCTGGGCCCTGGTGGTTCCTCACACCTTGTGTCCCGGGCCCCGGTGGTTCCTCACACCTTGTGTCCTGGGCCCTGGTGGTTCCTCACACCTTGTGTCCCGGGCCCTGGTGGTTCCTCACACTTGTGTCCTGGGCCCCGGTGGTTCCTCACACCTTGTGTCCTGGGCCCTGGTGGTTCCTCACACTTGTGTCCTGGGCCCTGGTGGCTCCTCACACCTTGTGTCCTGGGCCCTGGTGGTTCCTCACACCTTGTGTCCTGGGCCCTGGTGGCTCCTCACACCTTCTTGTGTCCTGGGCCCTGGTGGCTCCTCACACCTTCCTTGTGTCCCGGGCCCCGGTGGCTCCTGTTGGGTATCTGGGGCTTGAACTTAGAAAATAAATTATTTAATTTTATATTGAAATAAATCGAAGGACCACCCGCTTTTGAGAAAAGAGGGAAAACAAATAAATTGATCATTAGAATGACACCAGAGAACCAGTGTCTATGGAAACTCATTCAATGAATATTCACTTGAAAATAATGAAGACTGTAATTATTAATTAAAGCCAAAGCTTCAAATATCAACATTGGGGGGTTATTTCTAGAAGTTCATATATATCTAGGAACCAGTGTGGTTCGTCACTAGTTCATTAAGGGTTAATAATATGGTAAATCTAACTACAATATATGCAAATATATGGTAATCAAATTATATTCATTTAAGATCATTAATCATCATTAATCATGAGCATGAATATTGAGCACAGTAAAAATAAACATTAACTACCAAATCTGGCAATAAACATTCTATGATAATGCTAATTAATTATAGAAGCAATAATTGAATTGAATAAATTTATAAGAAAAATGTGTCTTAGCTGTAAGACGATTTCTAACGCCAGTTCATCATCGTCCTCGTGGTCACAGAATCCCATAGAGAAATAACCGAGGTAAATGACATGATGATGAGAATCTTGCTGGCGTCTCAAATACACGCTCTAATACAAGAAATATAAAGTAGCAATTGACTAGGCTACAAATTATGTTCATATATTCATGAAACTGAGCTGGGTGATAAATATTACTAACGTTTGATTGTTGGTATTCAATCTTCATAACGACAAACTACTCACTAAGGCACTAACTACTTTGATGCACCAAATTAGAAAGAAAAAACCTGTGAGCGTAACCGAGTACTAAGGTCTGCCGAAATGAGCGTCTGCTGGACTCAGTGTTCACTGCTGTGCACACTTAATTACGGTCCTGGTGGTAATTGTAGACGCTTTGTTCACTGCTGAGGCACTATAGAACACAGGCAAGTAAATTCCACTTATTAACTGAGTATCAACGTAATTCTTGTCGATAAGAATTCTCAATTAATGCCATGTGCTTCTCCACGTTGTCTCGTGCGCGTGCCTTGTTCTGTATTAATAATGGCGTCGCCGCCTCCCTCTCCCCGCTCTCGTATTCACCACGGAAATTATTAAACACAAATTATTCTTTTCCGCGCAATTATGGATGAAATGCGATAATATGAACTGGGTTGAAATTATAGGGAATTAATAATTATAATATTCTCGATAAATGATCTCTAGCGAGAAATGGAGATAATATTTATACTTCTCCAGAGCATTCGATCGTAACAGAATAATAACTGTTACTGAATAATTTCAATTAATAACTCTTGATTTACATTATCAGGAGTAATATTATCAGCAATATGCTCAGATTAATTTATATTAACACTATGGTTAGTGGTGTTAAGAGCTACTGCAATTAGTAAGTTAATAGTAATTTATCATAATATAATAATGGATGATAAGTGTTGGAAATTTCCAACATAACTCCGGGGGGAGAAAACTCGGGTCGCAGTGCCATGTTGAGGTTGTTTTGCCTGACATTCATACAACCAACCCTGAGGACAGCACACTCCTAGGTGCTCCTCTTGGAAGGAATGCCATCGACGAGGTCCTTGGTAAGAAGATCACTGACCTGAAGAGGATGAACGAGAGGATTGAAGACATCGATGCGCATGATGCACTTTACCTCATCACCAGATGCTTGTCCCTCCCCAGGCTGACCTATTTTCTAAGATGTTAGCCATCTTTCAACAATATTAAATTAGAAGAGTATGACAGCTTGCTGAAATCAACACTAGAAAAAGCCCTCAATCTTTCCCTCAGCAACTCGCAGTGGAAACAGGCCTCCCTTCCTGTCAGACTCGGGGGCCTTGGCGTGCGCACAGCAACACAAATTGCTGTACCAGCGTTCCTGTCCTCTTCAGTGGGGTCTGACAACTTGGTGAAAGAAATCCTACCTGAGCACCTAGTTCAACAGGCAGGGGTACATGATCCCAGCTTCACAGACTGCACAACCAAATGGGTTTCTCTCGCAGGACCAGCACCCCAACCACTGCCTTCTGAAGCCCATAAGCAATCCAGCTGGGATCGTCCCTTTGCCGACCAAGAAGCTGCGACTTTGCTAGAAGCTGCGACAACACCACATGACACTGCCCGACTTAGGGCTGTAGCAGCTCCCCAAGCAGGTGATTTCCTATTAGCAACCCCAATGTCAGCAACCGGCACCCGTCTCACACCGCAGGCCCTCCGAACTGCCGTGGCTCTCCGTCTCGCTGCCCCAATCCACACCGAATACAGGTGTATTTGCGGCGAGGCAGAGGCCGACAGGTACGGATGGCATGGCCTTCTCTGCCAAAGGAAAGGAGGATGGCATGCAAGACACGGCGAGGTCAATGACATTATTAAGAGAAGCCTTACCACAGCCGGTTGTCCAGCAGAGAGAGAGCCCCGCTACCTAATGTCCCGCAACTCTGATGAGCCTGTCGGTCGCCCAGATGGAATCACGGTGAACTCCTGGAAGAATGGTAGACAGTTGGTGTGGGACTACACTTGCGTTTCAACTTTAGCCAATACCTATGTTGACTTCAGTGCTACTCAAGCAGGAGGAGCTGCCAATCACCAGGAAGCGGCCAAGTCACGTAAATACAGAGACCTTGAGCACCACTACAATTTTGTCCCCATTGCCTCAGAGACACTTGGTGCCTGGGGTAAAAGTGCTGCTAGCTTTTTGAAGGAGTTGGGGTCTAAGCTAATCGAAACAACTAGAGACCCTAGAGCTGCCAGTTTTCTTTTTCAGCGCCTTAGTGTGGCAATCCAGAGAGGAAATGCTCACTGCACCCATGGTTCCTGCCCGCCATCTGAGGAGCTGGAGGAGCTTTTCAACTTGTGACAAGCAGCCTTGTACCCTGAATGTAATCAATATTGTAACTTTTTTGTGTAATGACATTTTCAAATAAAGTTAGACAAACATACACACATACCAAAAGAATAGGGGTGGTAGGAGAAGAAAATATCAAAGTGTTCAGTGAGGATCCACAAGGTCTTCTCTGAGTACTCTTTATTTTCTTCTCCGAGGCTATGGGTCCCTACACTTGCACCAGAGGTGGTACCCTATATATATATATATATATATATATATATATATATATATATATATATATATATATATATATATATATCTGAAATATATATATATATATATATATATTTCAGTTGTATCTAGTCCTGGGACCATTCAGGCTTGTTTGCATATATATATATATATATATATATATATATATATATATATATATATATATATGGATATATATCCAGCGCCTCAGCGTGGCGATACAGAGGGGAAATGCGCACTGCATCCAGGGTTCCTGCCCGCCATCTGAGGAGCTGGAGGAACTCGACAACTTATGATAACCATCTTTGTAACCTATATGTAACTCCTTTTTTGTAACAAAGTTCAAATAAAGCAAAAATATATATGTGTACATACAAAAGAATGGGGGTGGTTGGAGAAGATAATATTAGTGTTCAGTGAGAAACCATAAGGTCTCCTCTGAATACTTTTTATTTTCTTCTCCGAGGCTATGGGTCCCCACATTGGCACCAGAGGTGGTACCCTTTTTATATATATATATATATATATATATATATATATATATATATATATATATATAAATTATTATTATATTATATTAAGAACATAAATTATTGAATTAATTGTGTTAGTTTAGGTTAGGTTAAGATAGGTTAGGTTAAGTAGGGTTGGTTAGGTCATATATCTACGTTAGTTTTAACTCAAATTTTAAAAAAAATTAACTCATACATAATGAAATGGACAGCTTTATCATTTCATAAGAAAAAATATTGAAAAATATATAAATTCAGAAAAATTTGGCTTATTAGGCACATCGGGCCCTGCATAATAGGCCGAGTACGACGTTCTGGCTACTAGGTACATATAACTATATATAAATACACATACAAGATCATGTGGGGACATGATCACCACATACAAGATTCTTAAAGGAATTGATAGGGTAGATCAGGACAGGCCGTTTAACACAAGGGGCACACGCACTAGGGGACACATGTGGAAACTGAGTGCCCAAATGAGCCACAGAGATATTAGAAAGAACTTTTTCAGTGTCAGAGTGGTTGACAAATGGAATGCATTATTCAGTGATGTGGTGGAGGCTGACTCCATACACAGTTTCAAGTGTAGATATGATAGAGCCCAATAGGCCCTCTACACCAGTTGATTGACGGTTGAGAGGCGGGACTAAAGAGTCAGAGCTCAAACCCCGCAGGCAAAAATAGGCGAGTACAAGTAAGTGAGTACAAACAGGAGAGTATAACAGACCGTGGAGTTAGACAGACAGACACGGAGAACATTTGTTTACAATATGAATAATGTCTCAGGTGACAACACCCTTGCACAGCACACCTCAGGTGACAACACCCTTGCACAGCACACCTTAGGTGACAACACCCTTGCACAGCACACCTTAGGTGACAACACCCTTGCACAGCACACCTTAGGTGACAACACCCTTGCACAGCACACCTTAGGTGACAACACCCTTGCACAGCACACCTCAGGTGACAACACCCTTGCACAGCACACCTCAGGTGACAACACCCTTGCACAGCACACCTTAGGTGACAACACCCTTGCACAGCACACCTTAGGTGACAACACCCTTGCACAGCACACCTTAGGTGACAACACCCTTGCACAGCACACCTTAGGTGACAACACCCTTGCACAGCACACCTCAGGTGACAACACCCTTGCACAGCACACCTCAGGTGACAACACCCTTGCACAGCACACCTTAGGTGACAACACCCTTGCACAGCACACCTCAGGTGACAACACCCTTGCACAGCACACCTCAGGTGACAACACCCTTGCACAGCACACCTCAGGTGACAACACCCTTGCACAGCACACCTCATGTGACAACACCCTTGCACAGCACACCTCAGGTGACAACACCCTTGCACAGCACACCTCAGGTGACAACACCGTTGCACAGCACACCTCAGGTGACAACACCGTTGCACAGCACACCTCAGGTGACAACACCCTTGCACAGCACACCTTAGGTGACAACACCGTTGCACAGCACACCTTAAATGACAACACCCTTGCACAGCACACCTTAGGTGACAACACCCTTGCACAGCACACCTCAGGTGACAACACCCTTGCACAGCACACCTCAGGTGACAACACCCTTGCACAGCACACCTCAGGTGACAACACCCTTGCACAGCACACCTTAGGTGACAACACCCTTGCACAGCACACCTCAGGTGACAACACCCTTGCACAGCACACCTTAGGTGACAACACCCTTGCACAGCACACCTTAGGTGACAACACCCTTGCACAGCACACCTTAGGTGACAACACCCTTGCACAGCACACCTTAGGTGACAACACCCTTGCACAGCACACCTTAGGTGACAACACCCTTGCACAGCACACCTTAGGTGACAACACCCTTGCACAGCACACCTTAGGTGACAACACCCTTGCACAGCACACCTCAGGTGACAACACCCTTGCACAGCACACCTCAGGTGACAACACCCTTGCACAGCACACCTTAGGTGACAACACCCTTGCACAGCACACCTCAGGTGACAACACCCTTGCACAGCACACCTTAGGAGTTCCCTTATAGCCTTAAGCTCCTTCAAATGTTTATATGACAACACTCAAAATTCTCATGCGTTCTCTGGGGATTTTTTTTTTAATTTTCAGAATATCCAATATAGACTTTTGGGTGAACATGGAGGCAAGGCTGCTGACTTATATCCCAAAGAGGAAAATCTAATCGACAGAGTAAATACTGACACAGCGAATTTTATACGCTGGTGAAATATTCTCCAGTGAGCCGCCAGGGCGCCAACCCTCGAACGAAAGTCGCGGAGGAGTTTGGAAAGTTGGCATTTTCTCCTAAGAGGAAATAGAAGCCAAACTGCTTGAGTCGGTCAGCGATACAAACCCAAATGGTCGTTCATTTCTACCATATAAAGTTTCCCCCGCCTGTTGTTGCTAAGTTTCTGTCGTCGGTGTTTAGTTCTGACGTCTGAGGCACTGTTGTCCTGTTTGTCAGGTCCTGTTGGGTCCTGTTAGGTACTGTTAGGACCCAACAGTACCTGTTAGGTACTGTTGGGTCCCGTTAGGTACTGTTGGGTACTCTTGGGTCCCATTAGGTACTCTTGGGTCCTGTTGGGTTGTTACGGCCACTATGGGTCGCAACCGGTTCTTCATCAATGACTCAAAGTACTAGTATCCGACCCCAAGTCGGTAGCGGGTTTCAAGGAGCGAGCTTGGTAATGCAAGTAAAATGGGGTGAAGTTTAAAGGAATAAAACACTTCATCATTTATCAATATATTCACTCCACTTATCACCACTTTCCCATCACCTTAAATATAAAATATAAAATCATAAATGAAGTATTACTACACGTGAATATTTACACGTGTCGTTCACTCATAGGACACTAAGCGCTCCTCGATGCTAACGCGATGCAGCCTTTGTCAACTTCCGTGTTCCCTCAACACACACAGTACCGCCCTCAACCAGTACTGGGAAACACCAACGAGTCTACCCTTGCCGTGGGCCAGCGTATCTACAGTCTCACTAGGTGCTCCTTGTGAACGCCCACAATCACTCTCCAGCCTGGTGCTGGCAGAGAACATCAGCCTCGCGCTGCTGGGCCTCTTCACGAACAAATACAAGGGTAGCGAACCCCTGGCAGGAGCTTCTTACAATGACCTAGTTACACTCCTCCGTAGCACCTGATTGTAGACATCACATTCATCACACACCTCACATCACCTCAAGGAGAAGCCCCTGCACTAAAGGAGGAGGCGGCAAACCAAGCAACCTTGGAGGAATTTGACCTCACCAGTGATGAGGTCAAAAGGTGTCTGCTGGAGCTGGATGTGACAAAGGCTGTTGGGCCTGACAGAATCTCACCATAGATACTAAAGGAAGGTGCAGAAGCACTAAGTGTGCCACTCTCTATGGTGTATAACAGGTCACTGGAATCAGGAGACTTACCAGAAAGTTGGAAGACAGCTAACGTGGTCCCAATATACAAGGGTGACAGGCAAGAGGCACTGAACTACAGGCCAGTTTCCCTAACTTGTATACCATGCAAGGTGATGGAGAAGATCGTGAGGAAAAGGCTCGTAGAGCATCTGGAGGGAAATAACTCTGTAACGCACCACCAACATGGGTTCAGAGATGATAAATTGTGCCTCACAGGTTTAATAGAATTTTATGACCAGGCAACAAAAATTAGGCAGGAAAAAGAAGGGTGGGCCGACTGCATTTTCCTGGATTGCCAGAAAGCCTTTGACACTGTACCCCCATAAAAGGCTGTTAAAAAAGTTGGAGCAACAGGCAGGAGTAAAAGGGAAGGGGCTCCAGTGGATAAGGGAGTACTTAAGCAACAGGAAACAGCGAGTAACAGTGAGGGGGGGGAAACATCAGAGTGGCGAGATGTCACCAGCGGAGTCCCACAGGGCTCAGTACTTGGACCCATCCTGTTTCCAATATATGTAAACGATCTTCTGGAGGGTATAGACTCGTTCCTCTCAATGTTTGCTGATGATGCAAAATTCTGAGAAGAATCAAGACGGATGAAGATATACAGAGACTACAGGATGACCTGGATAAACTGTAGGNATCGCCCATTAACTTACCTATCAGTTGACTTCTCACAGAGAGAACCCCAGAGTCCCTCACATTTAATACATGGAGGCCTGCTGAGCCCTCTGATACCTTTGGCAGAAGAGGATCCCGTTGACCCTTCCCATGTAACTAGGAGTGACTTAGTGGAAAGTTACCAACATCTCTCAAGAGTAAACGAAAGGTGGAATGAGGTGTGAACTTGAGAGTACCTCACAGCTCTATGAGAGTACCACTATGGAGCTTCGAGCCCCTATAATAAGGTTCAACTTAAACCTGGAGACCTAGTGTTGACTGACAGTGATGGACCAAGGTCAGAATGGCCTATAGGCAAAATTGTCTCTATCCACCCAGATCACCAAGGCATCCTGAGAGTAGTACGGGTTTTGTGCCGAGGCACTACTACCCTAAAAACATTAGAGAAGTTGGTACCTCTCGAATTAGCAGATCGAGAGTATTTAACAGAACCAACTTCACCTACAGTTTCCGAGGACAACAATTCTGATCCACCGAGCACACGCCCCACTAGAGCAGCTGCTCAACAATGTAACGGAAACTGCAAGCATATTATAGCTCTGACTAAGCCGGGAGACATGCTCCAGGTACATATAAACTGTTTGTACGGCAATGTTTATTGCCGTACGACAAACAACTTCAAACAACTTTTAAACAACTTCATTGTTTAAAAGATTCCACAAGCAAGAAATAGGGAAGAACGGGAGTCATTGCATTAGGCAAAAGAGAGATGAAAGCTATGGTATAGGAACTGCAGTTCTGTTCCGCTGTGTTAAGAAACAGGTATTAGACAGAAACACTCACTCCCCCCTCCCCCCCTCCCCCCCCCTCCCCCCCCCCTCCCCTGCCCCAAAAAGTAAAATCCAGTGTTTTGTGCCGAGTTTCCCGGGCGAGCGTTCCTCATCAGGCAAGCAACGTTAACGCCAGCTATGAAGCCCTTGCAACAGTGGGTGTTTACACTATGCAAATGAGAGCGCAAATCCGTGCAAATTGACTGTGTTTACGGCGGCCTTTGTCTGGTTAATTACAGTCCCTTTATTGTAGAATGGCCGCCAAAATTTGAGTGAGGAATTTGGCGAACAGGAACGACTGACTGATGCTGAGGATCTTGTTTAATGATTTTATTGTGTTATTTGGCTAATTGAATCATCTGAATAAAATGTAATACTGAACATAGGATTAATTGGAATAATATTCATTTTAATCGGGTTGATTTCGTTATTTTGTCCGCCAGTCGTTAGGTCGGTCGATCGGTTAGTCAGTCAGTCAGTCAGTCAGTCAGTCAGTCAGTGTTCCGGCCTCACTTAGCCAGTAACAGGGTTCTTCCTATTAAAAGTTTCTATATGTCCTTAGTGCCTCCTCTTACCAGATGCCACCGCGAGTCAGAGGTAAGTTATTAAGAACTGAGCAGTAATTGTCAATCCAGCGTGAATGGTGGTAAACAACACTAAACAAAACCATCACCACAAGTACTTCTTAACTACATATACACTTACTACATAACACTGAAGGTGTCACTTCCACACAGGACACTACAAAAGAACTTCTGCGGTCTTATATCCCGGTGAGTTCACTTCTATCATTCAACACTCAGGGTTCCTTCCCTTCTATCGTTCCTTCACTTCTATCATTCAACACTCAGGGTTCCTTCCCTGAGACTGTCTTCTATAGTACTCACGCCGGCCTGAGATGTAACAGCCAATGAACAAATCCACAAGGGTCGTGATGAGGGTTCGAACTTACTCCCGGGATGATCCCAGACGCTGCCTTAATCGATTGCGTCACGGCCCTTGTTGATTTGTTCATTTGATATACCACGCTATTGTGGCTTCTGTGTGTATGTAACAGGCACATCTCTTCCAGTCACACCTTTGACAGCACTTCACGGGTCACGCCTCCACAGTATGACACAGTGTCACAACACTACCTCCAACCTCCAGGACACGCTGGACGGCTCCACCTCCACACACTTCACTGTCTCCACCGACTCGGCCCTCTTGCCAATCAGCCAGTCAGTCAGCCAGCCAGCCAACCAACAGCCAGCCAGTCAGCCAGCCAACCAGCCAGTCAGCCAGCCAACCAGCCAGTCAGCCAGTCAGTCAGCCAGTCAGCCAGCCAGTCAGCCAACCAACCAGCCAGTCAGCCAGCCAACCAGCCAGTCAGTCAGCCAGCCAACCAGCCAGTCAGCCAGCCAACCAGCCAGTCAGCCAGTCAGCCAGCCAGCCAGCCAGTCAGCCAACCAGTCAGTCAGCCAGCCAACCAGCCAGCCAACCAGTCAGCCAGCCAGTCAGCCAGCCAACCAGCCAGTCAGCCAGCCAACCAGCCAGCCAGCCAGCCAGCCAGTCAGCCAGCCAGCCAACCAGTCAGTCAGCCAGCCAACCAGCCAGCCAACCAGCCAGCCAGCCAGTCAGCCAGCCAGCCAGTCAGCCAGCCAGTCAGCCAGCCAACCAGCCAGTCAGCCAGCCAACCAGCCAGCCGGCCAGCCAGCCAGTCAGCCAGCCAGCCAGCCAACCAACCAGTCAGTCAGCCAGCCAACCAGCCAGCCAACCAGACAGTCAGCCAGCCAGCGAGCCAGCCAGCCAGCCAGCCAGCCAGTCAGCCAGCCAGTCAGCCAGCCAGCCAGCCAGCCAGTCAGCCAGCCAGTCAGCCAGCCAGTCAGCCAGCCAGCCAGTCAGCCAGGCAGCCAGCCAGCAACAATCCAGACAACCAGTTATCCAGGCAGATATTATACTAATAACTAGCCATTCCGACCACCACCTTGGACTTGGGTGGTGGTGGTGTTTGGGTTGGTCAGGAAAGGGACCACCACCTTGGACTTGGGTGGTGGTGGTGTTTGGTTTGGTCAGGGAAGGGACCAACAACGCCCAGCACACAGCCACGAGAGACAACGGAAGAACACTCATTAAAACACCATATTACACCCATGCGGACCCATCTCACCGATTATAAAAAGGGAAAAAGTTAGGTTGTAAAAAGTATATGGAGGCTCCCATATGCCAACACCAACAGTTCGTGACACTGTGATCAAACTATCAAAGGAATGTTTTATTTGTGTGTTTTTGAACCATGTAATTGTAGGTATGAGTTAAATGGAGGGAGGTAAATGTCCAAGTGGCTCCTCACACCTTGTGTCCTGGGCCCCGGTGGCTCCTCACACCTTGTGTCCTGGGCCCTGGTGGCTCCTCACACCTTGTGTCCTGGGCCCTGGTGGCTCCTCACACCTTGTGTCCTGGGCCCTGGTGGCTCCTCACACCTTGTGTCCTGGGCCCCGGTGGCTCCTCACACCTTGTGTCCTGGGCCCTGGTGGCTCCTCACACCTTGTGTCCTGGGCCCTGGTGGCTCCTCACACCTTGTGTCCTGGGCCCTGGTGGCTCCTCACACCTTGTGTCCTGGGCCCCGGTGGCTCCTCACACCTTGTGTCCTGGGCCCTGGTGGCTACTCACACCTTGTGTCCTGGGCCCCGGTGGCTCCTCACACCTTGTGTCCCGGGCCCTGGTGGCTCCTCACACCTTGTGTCCTGGGCCCTGGTGGCTCCTCACACCTTGTGTCCTGGGCCCTGGTGGCTCCTCACACCTTGTGTCCCGGGCCCCGGTGGCTCCTCACACCTTGTGTCCTGGGCCCCGGTGGCTCCTCACACCTTGTGTCCCGGGCCCTGGTGGCTCCTCACACCTTGTGTCCTGGGCCCTGGTGGCTCCTCACACCTTGTGTCCTGGGCCCTGGTGGCTCCTCACACCTTGTGTCCTGGGCCCTGGTGGCTCCTCACACCTTGTGTCCCGGGCCCTGGTGGCTCCTCACACCTTGTGTCCTGGGCCCTGGTGGCTCCTCACACCTTGTGTCCTGGGCCCTGGTGGCTCCTCACACCTTGTGTCCTGGGCCCTGGTGGCTCCTCACACCTTGTGTCCTGGGCCCCGGTGGCTCCTCACACCTTGTGTCCTGGGCCCTGGTGGCTCCTCACACCTTGTGTCCTGGGCCCCGGTGGCTCCTCACACCTTGTGTCCTGGGCCCTGGTGGTTCCTCACACCTTGTGTCCTGGGCCCCGGTGGTTCCTCACACCTTGTGTCCCGGGCCCTGGTGGCTCCTCACACCTTGTGTCCCGGGCCCTGGTGGTTCCTCACACCTTGTGTCCCGGGCCCTGGTGGTTCCTCACACCTTGTGTCCTGGGCCCTGGTGGCTCCTCACACCTTGTGTCCTGGGCCCTGGTGGCTCCTCACACCTTGTGTCCTGGGCCCCGGTGGCTCCTCACACCTTGTGTCCCGGGCCCTGGTGGCTCCTCATGTTGGAAATTTCCAACACTAATTATCTACTATTGTATTATAATAACTTATCATCATTACACTAATTACAGTAGTTATTAATACCACTAACGGTAGTGTTAATATAATTTAATCTGAGCATATTGCTGATAATATGACTCCCGATCATGTAAAACCGAGAGTTATTAATTGAAGTTATTTAGTAACAGTTTTTCTGTTACGATCGAATGCTCTGGAGAGTATAAATATCTCCATTTCTCGTTAGAGATCATTTATCGAGAATAAGATAATTATTAAATCCCTATAATTGCAACCCAGTTCCTATTATTGCATTTCATCCATAATTTCGCGGAAAAGAATAATTCGTGATCAATAATTTCTGTGGTGAATGCGAGAGCGGGTTGAGGGAGGAGACGCCATTACCTACTCACAGGGCAGCTCTGACGATCAGAGAGACGAGGCGCGTGGTGGTGTGGCTGAAGAGTTTGCCAACAAGAATCACGTTGAAACTCCCTTAATAGTCACCAATTACCTCCCCACGTGTTCTGCAGTGCTTTGCCAATTAATAACGTGTCTACAATTTAAGCCACGACCCGTAATTACGTGTACACACTGTGGACGCTTGGGACTGGCAGACGCGATTTTCGGCAGACCTCAGTATTTGATACGCTCACTTAAGTATATCCCTGTTTTTGATGCATCAAATTAGGTAGTACATTTGTGAGTAGTTTGTCGTCAGGAAGAGTGAACATCAAAAATACCATGTTAGTAATATTCGTCATTCATCTCAGTTTCATGAATACTTGAAATAATTCGTAGCCTAATCAATTGCTACTTAAATTCTCTTGATTGCAGCGTGTATACGAGGTGCCAGCAAGATTCTCATCAGTCGTGTTATTCACCTCGAGTTCTTTCTTTATTGGGATCCTGTGACCACGAGGACGAATGATGAACTGGCGTTATAGAAATCGTCTTACAGCTAAGACATATTTTTCGTACAAATTCATAATTTGATGATCACTATATAATTCATATAGAATCTTTACATTGAATAATTATTGCCAGATTTGGTAGTTAATGTTTATAACTGTGCTCAGTGTTTATGCTCAGTGATTCATGATCTTTAATATTCATAATTTGATTTACCATATATTTGATTCTATTGTAGTTTAGATTTCTCATGTTATTAACCCAACAATGAACTAGTGACGAACCACACTGGTTCCTAGATATATATGAACTTCTAGAAATAACCCCCCAATGTTGATATTTGAGGCTTTGGCTTTAATTAATAATACAGTCTTCATTATTTTCAAGTGATTATTCTTTGAATGAGTTTCCATAGACACTGGTTCTCTAGTGTCATTCTAATGATCATTATTATTTGTTTTCCCTCTTTTCTCAAAGTGGGTGGTCCTTCGATTTATTTCAATACAATAATCAATTAATTTAGTATATGAGTTCAAGCCCCAGATACCCAACACCTCACACCTTCCTTGTGTCCCGGGCCCTGGTGGCTACTCACACCTTGTGTCCTGGGCCCTGGTGGCTACTCACACCTTGTGTCCTGGGCCCTGGTGGCTACTCACACCTTGTGTCCTGGGCCCTGGTGGCTACTCACACCTTGTGTCCTGGGCCCCGGTGGTTCCTCACACCTTGTGTCCTGGGCCCCGGTGGCTCCTCACACCTTGTGTCCTGGGCCCCGGTGGCTCCTCACACCTTGTGTCCTGGGCCCTGGTGGCTCCTCACACCTTGTGTCCTGGCCCCAGTGGCTCTTCACACCTTGTGTCCCGGCCCCGGTGGCTCCTCACACCTTGTGTCCTGGGCCCCGGTGGCTCCTCACACCTTGTGTCCTGGGCCCTGGTGGTTCCTCACACCTTGTGTCCTGGGCCCCGGTGGTTCCTCACACCTTGTGTCCTGGGCCCTGTGGCTCCTCACACCTTGTGTCCTGGGCCCTGGTGGCTCCTCACACCTTGTGTCCTGGGCCCCGGTGGCTCCTCACACCTTGTGTCCTGGGCCCTGGTGGCTCCTCACACCTTGTGTCCTGGGCCCCGGTGGCTCCTCACACCTTGTGTCCTGGGCCCTGGTGGTTCCTCACACCTTGTGTCCTGGGCCCCGGTGGTTCCTCACACCTTGTGTCCTGGCCCCGGTGGCTCCTCACACCTTGTGTCCTGGGCCCTGGTGGCTCCTCACACCTTGTGTCCTGGGCCCTGGTGGTTCCTCACACCTTGTGTCCTGGGCCCCGGTGGTTCCTCACACCTTGTGTCCTGGGCCCTGGTGGCTCCTCACACCTTCCTTGTGTCCTGGGCCCTGGTGGTTCCTCACACCTTGTGTCCTGGGCCCTGGTGGTTCCTCACACCTTGTGTCCTGGGCCCTGGTGGCTCCTCACACCTTCCTGTGTCCTGGGCCCCGGTGGTTCCTCACACCTTGTGTCCTGGGCCCCGGTGGCTCCTCACACCTTCCTTGTGTCCTGGGCCCCGGTGGTTCCTCACACCTTGTGTCCTGGGCCCTGGTGGCTCCTCACACCTTGTGTCCTGGGCCCCGGTGGCTCCTCACACCTTCCTTGTGTCCTGGGCCCTGGTGGTTCCTCACACCTTGTGTCCTGGGCCCTGGTGGTTCCTCACACCTTGTGTCCTGGGCCCTGGTGGTTCCTCACACCTTGTGTCCTGGGCCCTGGTGGTTCCTCACACCTTGTGTCCTGGGCCCTGGTGGCTCCTCACACCTTCCTTGTGTCCTGGGCCCTGGTGGCTCCTCACACCTTCCTTGTGTCCTGGGCCCCGGTGGCTCCTCACACCTTCTGTCCTGGGCCCTGGTGGCTCCTCACACCTTCTGTCCTGGGCCCTGGTGGCTCCTCACACCTTCTGTCCTGGGCCCTGGTGGCTCCTCACACCTTCTGTCCTGGGCCCTGGTGGCTCCTCACACCTTCCTTGTGTCCTGGGCCCTGGTGGCTCCTCACACCTTCCTTGTGTCCTGGGCCCCGGTGGCTCCTCACACCTTCTGTCCTGGGCCCTGGTGGCTCCTCACACCTTGTGTCCTGGGCCCTGGTGGTTCCTCACACCTTGTGTCCTGGGCCCTGGTGGCTCCTCACACCTTCCTTGTGTCCTGGGCCCTGGTGGCTCCTCACACCTTCCTTGTGTCCTGGGCCCCGGTGGCTCCTCACACCTTGTCCTGGGCCCCGGTGGCTCCTCACACCTTCTGTCCTGGGCCCTGGTGGCTCCTCACACCTTGTGTCCTGGGCCCTGGTGGTTCCTCACACCTTGTGTCCTGGGCCCTGGTGGCTCCTCACACCTTCCTTGTGTCCTGGGCCCTGTGGCTCCTCACACCTTCCTTGTGTCCTGGGCCCCGGTGGCTCCTCACACCTTGTGTCCTGGGCCCCGGTGGTTCCTCACACCTTGTGTCCTGGGCCCTGGTGGTTCCTCACACCTTGTGTCCCGGGCCCCGGTGGCTCCTCACACCTTCCTTGTGTCCCGGGCCCCGGTGGCTCCTGTTGGGTATCTGGGGCTTGAACTTAGAAAATAAATTATTTAATTATTATATTGAAATAAATCGAAGGACCACCCTTTTGAGAAAAGAGGGAAAACAATAAAATTGATCATTAGAATGACACCAGAGAACCAGTGTCTATGGAAACTCATTCAATGATATTCACTTGAAAATAATGAAGACTGTAATTATTAATTAAAGCCAAAGCTCAAATATCAACATTGGGGGGTTATTTCTAGAAGTTCATATATATCTAGGAACCAGTTGTGTTCGTCACTAGTTCATTAAGGGTTATAATATGGTAAATCTAACTACAATATATGCAAATATGGGTAATCAAATTATATTCATTTAAGATCATTAATCATCATTAATCACTGAGCATGAATATTGAGCACAGTAAAATAAACATTAACTACCAAATCTGGCAATAAACATTCTATGATAATTGCTATATTAATTATAGAAGCAATAATTGAATTGAATAAATTTATAAGAAAAATGTGTCTTAGCTGTAAGACGATTTCTAACGCCAGTTCATCATTCGTCCTCGTGGTCACAGAATCCCCATAGAAAATAACCCGAGGTAAATGACATGATTGATGAGAATCTTGCTTGCGTCTCAAATACACGCTGTAATACAAGAAATATAAAGTAGCATTGACTAGGCTACAATTGTTCATATATTCATGAAACTGAGCTGGGTGATAAATATTACTAACGTTTGATTGTTGGTATTCAATCTTCATAAACGACAACTACTCACTAAGGCACTAACTACTTTGATGCACCAAATTAGAAAGAAAAACCTGTGAGCGTAACCGAGTACTAAGGTCTGCCGAAATGAGCGTCTGCTGGACTCAGTGTTCACTGCTGTGCACACTTAATTACGGTCCTGGTGGTAATTGTAGACGCTTTGTTCACTGCTGAGGCACTATAGAACACAGGCAAGTAAATTCCACTTATTAACTGAGTATCAACGTAATTCTTGTCGATAAGAATTCTCAATTAATGCCATGTGCTTCTCCACGTTGTCTCGTGCGCGTGCCTTGTTCTTGTATTATAATGGCGTCGCCGCCTCCCTCTCCCCGCTCTCGTATTCACCACGGAAATTATTAAACACAATTATTCTTTTCCGCGCATTATGGATGAAATGCGATAATATGAACTGGGTGAAATTATAGGGAATTAATAATTATAATATTCTCGATAAATGATCTCTAGCGAGAAATGGAGATATATTTATACTTCTCCAGAGCATTCGATCGTAACAGAATAAAACTGTTACTGAAATTTCAATTAATAACTCTTGATTTACATTACAGGAGTAATATTATCAGCAATATGCTCAGATTAATTTATATTAACACTATGGTTAGTGGTGTTAAGAGCTACTGCAATTAGTAAGTTAATAGTATTTATCATATAATAATGGATGATGAAGGATTGTTGGAAATTTCCAACATAACTCCGGGGGGAGAAACTCGGGTCGCAGTGCCATGTTGAGGTTGTTTTGCCTGACATTCATACAACCAACCCTGAGGACAGCACACTCCTAGGTGCTCCTCTTGGAAGGAATGCCATCGACGAGGTCCTTGGTAAGAAGATCACTGACCTGAAGAGGATGAACGAGAGGATTGAAGACATCGATGCGCATGATGCACTTTACCTCATCACCAGATGCTTGTCCCTCCCCAGGCTGACCTATTTTCTAAGATGTAGCCATCTTTCAACATATTAATTAGAAGAGTATGACAGCTTGCTGAAATCAACACTAGAAAAGCCTCAATCTTTCCCTCAGCAACTCGCAGTGGAAACAGGCCTCCCTTCCTGTCAGACTCCGGGGCCTTGGCGTGCGCACCAGCAACACAATTGCTGTACCAGCGTTCCTGTCCTCTTCCAGGGGGTCTGACAACTTGGTGAAAGAAATCCTACCTGAGCACCTAGTTCAACAGGCAGGGGTACATGATCCCAGCTTCACAGACTGCACAAACCAAATGGGTCTCTCTCGCAGGACCAGCACCCCAACCACTGCCTTCTGAACCCATAAGCAATCCAGCTGGGATCGTCCCTTTGCCGACCAAGAAGCTGCGACTTTGCTAGAAGCTGCGACAACACCACATGACACTGCCGACTTAGGGCTGTAGCAGCTCCCCAAGCAGGTGATTTCCTATTAGCCCCCCAATGTCAGCAACCCGCACCCGTCTCACACCGCAGGCCCTCCGAACTGCCGTGGCTCTCCGTCTCGCTGCCCCAAATCCACACCGAATACAGGTGTATTTGCGGCGAGGCAGAGGCCGACAGGTACGGATGGCATGGCCCTTCTCTGCCAAGGAAAGGAGGATGGCATGCAAGACACGCGGGTCAAATGACATTATTAGAGAACCTTACCACAAGCCGGTTGTCCAGCAGAGAGAGAGCCCCGCTACCTAATGTCCCGCAACTCTGATGAGCCTGTCGGTCGCCCAGATGGAATCACGGTGAACTCCTGGAAGAATGGTAGACAGTTGGTGTGGACTACACTTGCGTTTCAACTTTAGCCAATACCTATGTTGACTTCAGTGCTTCAAGCAGGAGGAGCTGCCAATCACCAGGAAGCGGCCAAGTCACGTAAATACAGAGACCTTAGCACCACTACAATTTGGTCCCCATTGCCTCAGAGACACTTGGTGCCTGGGGTAAAAGTGCTGCTAGCTTTTTGAAGGAGTTGGGGTCTAAGCTAATCGAAACAACTAGAGACCCTAGAGCTGCCAGTTTTCTTTTTCAGCGCCCTTAGTGTGGCAATCCAGAGAGGAAATGCTCACTGCACCCATGGTTCCTGCCCGCCCATCTGAGGAGCTGGAGGAGCTTTTCAACTTGTGACAACCCTTGTACCCTGAATTTAATCAATATTGTAAACTTTTTTGTGTAATGACATTTTCAAAATAGTTAGACAAACATACACACATACCAAAAAGAAGGGGTGGTAGGAGAAGAAAATATCAAGTGTTCAGTGAGGATCCACAAGTCTTCTCTGAGTACTCTTTATTTTCTCTCTCCGAGGCTATGGGTCCCTACACTTGCGCCAGAGGTGGTACCCTATATATATATATATA
>WNGS01159111.1:43861-56414 GCA_020271785.1 Procambarus virginalis
AACTCCCACCTCTCCCCCCCTCCCTAAACTCCCACTCTTCCCCCACTCACTCTCCCTTTGCCTGCTCTTCCCTTCATAAAATATAACATTTTGAAAACATGAAACTAATTTCTGTGTTTAGGAAATATTTGTTGCTGATGATAAAGTCTTCATTCATCTGAACAAATATTTCACACTTGATAGAATTGAATCCGTGAGAATCGGACATCTATTTGTCTATCCATTCTATTTATCATCTATTTCTCCAGCTATTCAACCAGTTATCTATCCCTCTATCTATCCAACTATATGTCAATCTTCCTATCCATCTATCCAAATATCTGCCCATCTATTAAACGGTCTACCTATTCATTTATCCATCCACCTGTCCATATCTTTGTCCATCTATCCGTCCGTCTGTGCATCCATCTATCCATTCGTCTGTGCATCCATCTATCCATCCGTCTGTGCATCCATCTATCCATCCGTCTGTGCATCCATCTATCCATCCGTCTGTGCATCCATCTATCATAAATTTATCTATCCATCTAGTTTTATATCAATCCATGCGCCTTTTCATCTTTCTATCTATATACCTATCTCTCCATATACTCATCCAACTATCTATTCGTCTATCTATCCATCTACCTATCCATCTATATATTCATCTATATATCCATCTGTCCATCTATCTATCTATCTATCTATCTATCTATCTATCTATCTATCTATCTATCTATCTATCTATCTATCTATCTATCTATCTATCTATCTATCTATCTACCATCTGTCTATTTGTCTCTGTCTTTCTCTGTGTCTCTGCCTCGCTGTGCCTCTGTCTCTCTACCTTTAGGTTACCTTGACGTAATTTCGGGGCTTAGTGACCCCGCGGCCCAGTCGTCGACCAGGCCTCTATATCTCTGTGTCTGTCTAAATGTTTCCGTGTCACTTTCTTGATTTCTTGGTCACGGTCTCTCTCTCTCTAATCAAAAAATAGTTTAGTGTGAGCTCGGCGAGCGCAAGGAGCTCAGTGGTGTGCACCACTAAATAAACATTAGTCACCCCTCACTCTGATACAGCGCCGCGGCTTGTGGTAACCTGTGAAGGTGTCGGGGGACTCGTCTGTTTGTGCGCGTACTGGGCATGGTGCTGACCGCAGGGTGTTTATGTTAATGTTCCCATGATCAGTGTGTGATGGTGCATTTGTCGTGCCGTTTAGCCCGACCCGTACTACTTGGTCTTGTATGCAAGGGGGAGATTTGTCTAACAGGCCGAATGATTTTCGTATTTTCACATATTTCTTTGCAGATTGATTCTTTTCTATCAATAATAATCTATTATATTAGGAAAATGAATTACTAACTTAGTTAAGTTAGCTTAGGATTGGTTTGGATTGGTTAGGTAAAATTGTTGTTTATTTTGACTCAAATAACATATAATTGCAATCCTATATAACACCATGAAAACTTTATCATATAAGAAAAAAATGGAAAAATTCTATATTACCAAAAAATTCAGCTTGTTAGCCAATTCTAGCTAATAGGTTCAACACACACACACACTATATATATATATATATATATATATATATATATATATATATATATATATATATATATATATATATATATATAATATATATATGCGAACAAGCCTGAATGGTCCCCAGGACTATATGCAACTGAAAACTCACATCCCAGAAGTGACTCGAACCAATACTGCCAGGAGCAACGCAACTGGTATATACAGGGACGCCTTAATCCGCTTGACCAGCATGACCGGACAAAAGGAAGTGATAGCCGAAGCTATTTGAATCACTTCCCCGCCGGCACTCGGATGGTAATCTTGGGCATAGCATTTTATCAAATCACCTCATTAATGAGGTGATTTGATAAAAAGCATTTTATCAAATCACCTCATTAATGAGGTGATTTGATAAAAAGCTACGCCCAAGATTACCATCCGAGTGCCGGCGGGGAAGTGGTTCAAATAGCTTCGGCTATCACTTCCTTTTGTCCGGTCGTGATGGTCAAGCGGATTAATGCGTCCCTGTACATACCAGTTGCGTTGCTCTTGCTCCTGGCAGTATGGGTTCGAGTCACTTCTGGGGTGTGAGTTTTCAGTTATATATATATATATATATATATATATATATATATATATATATATATATATATATATATATATATATATATATATATATATATATATATATATATATATTGTGACGATAATCTGAAAATAGAGAGTGGCTAGTCTGGCTGGTGTTGTGCTAATCTTACAATTTAAAAGTAACATAAAGCATATAAGACTGCTTGTGAGCTCTAGTGAGTGAAAGCTGCGGGTAAAACAAAGAGACTAAACTTTTAAAACATTTAATATAACAAAAATTACTTTAATAACAAACAAAACAACGCCCTCATCCACTTGGCGAAAACAACATAAAATATACAAGGAATATAAACACAGGTGAGTTATTACGTTAAACAAAAGAGAGGTGCAAATTAATACAATATACAAAAGCTGTATCCATCTACTGTCTCCTGGAGCGGCGACAGTATATGTTACTGCTTGAGAGCACAAAGTATATTCTGAGGACTGGATTGATTGATTGATTGATAAAAATTAAGCCACCCAAGAGGTGGCACAGGCATGAATAGCCCGTAAGAGGACTGGGCGTCGGTGAGCTCCTTATATATGCAGGCCAGGCCAGCGTAGATGGCGCTGATGTCGTGGGTAACCACCGGTCGGCAATTAAACAAGCAATTAGGCTGGTCGACTGGCGAGTGGCGCTGGGTCTCTTCAGGTGTCCAGGTGTCTTGGGTACTAAGGGGGTGGCGGGGGGGGGGGTGTCTTGTCTAGACACTGAGGCTTTTGGGCACGTCTTGTTGTTACCGTTGATGTTGACTCCTTATGATGGAGCATGTAGATATGTTGGTCAATGGGCGGTAAAGGGAACAGGCAGGATCTTCTGCCTAAGAAGGAGATTAACGTTACAATATATTGAGTAACAAATGTTACTGGCGTGGCCCTGCATGATGAAGTGACTTTATGAAATACTTGTGCCCAAAATGGTCAACAAGTTCACAATGGTGAGCTGTCGGGTGTTGGGTTAAGTGCCAGACGACTTTCAATACTGTTGAACAGTCAGTGTGCCCGAGGGATGGCCACATTATGCCACCCTCCAGGCATGGCCACATGCCACCCTCTAGGGATGGCCACATTATGCCACCCTCCAAGCATGGCCACATCTGGAGCGAAGGAACTTTGTAACACAGCATCAACAGGGGTTCAGGGATGGCAGGTCCTGCCTCATAGGGTTACTTGAATTCTACGACCAGGCAACAAAAATCAGGGAAGAAAGTGAAGGGTGGGGAGACTGCATATTTTTGGATTGTCAGAAAGCCTTGGAAACAGTACCACACAAGAGGCTAGTGAAAAAACTGGAGATGCAGGCTGGAGTGAAAGGGAAGGTACTCCATTTGATAAAGGAGTACCTAAGCAACAGAAGACAGCGAGTCAGTGTGAGGGGTGAGGTCTCAGATTGGCAAGACGTCACAAGTGGAGTCCCGCAGGGGTCAGTCCTTGGACCTATACTGTTTATGATATATGTAAATGATCTTCCAGAGGGTATAGAATCGTTTCTCTCAATATTTGCTGATGATGCGAAAATTGTGAGGAGGATTGAAACAGAGGATGATAGTAGGAGGCTAAAAGATAACCTAGACAGTCCAACAAACGGCTGTTGAAGTTCTACCCGAGTAAATGCAAAGTAATGAAACTAGGCAGTGGAAATAGGAGGCCAGACACAGGATACAGAATAGGAGGTGAAGTACTTAATGAAACAGACAGAAAGAAAGAGTTGTGTGATATCAACTCCTAGAAAGTTCTAGGAGTTGATATCACACCAAACCTGTCTCCTGAAGCTCACATAAAAAGAATAACGTCTGCGGCATATGCGAGACTGGCTAACATCAGAACAGGGTTCAGGAACCTGTGTAAGGAATCATTCAGAATCTTGTACACCACATATGTAAGACCAATCCTGGAGTATGCGGCCCCAGCATGGAGCCCGTACCTTGTCAAGCACAAGACGAAACCGGAAAAGGTTCAAAGGTATTCCACTAGACTAGTCCCAGAACTAAGAGGCATGAGTTACGAGGAAAGGCTGCGGGAAATGCATCTTACGACACTGGAAGACAGAAGAGTAAGGGGAGACATGATCACAACCTACAAAATCCTCAGAGGAATCGACCGGGTAAACAAGGATAAACTATTCAACACTGGAGGTACGCGAACAAGCAGACACAGGTGAAAACTGAGTACCCACATGAGCCACAGGGACGATAGAAGGAAATTTTTCAGTGTCAGAGTAGTTAACGGATGGAATGTATTAGGCAGTGATGGAGGCTGACTCAATACACAGTTTCAAATGTAGATATGATAGTTCCCAGTAGGCTCAGGAACCTGTACACCAGTTGATTGAAAGTTGAGAGGCGGGACCAAAGAGCCAAAGCTCAACCCCCGCAAGCACAAATAGATGAGTACATTATGCCACCCTCCAGCATGGCCACATTATACCACCCTCTAGCATGGCCACATTATACCACCCTCCAGCATGGCCACATTATGCCACCCTCCAGCATGGCCACATTATACCACCCTCCAGCATGGCCACATTATGCCGTCCTCCAGGGACGGCCACATTATGCCTTCCTCCAGGGACGGCCACATTATGCCGTCCTCCAGGGATGGCCACATTATGCCGTCCTCCAGGGATGGCCACATTATGCCGTCCTCCAGGGATGGCCACATTATGCCGTCCTCCAGGGATGGCCACATTATGCCACCCTCTAGCATGGCCACATTATGCCGTCCTCCAGGGATGGCCACATTATGCCACCCTCTAGCATGGCCACATTATGCCGTCCTCCAAGGATGGCCACATTATGCCGTCCTCCAGGGATGGCCACATTATGCCGTCCTCCAGGGATGGCCACATTATGCCACCCTCCAGCATGGCCACATTATGCCACCCTCCAGCATGGCCACATTATGCCACCCTCCAGCATGGCCACATTATGCCACCCTCCAGCATGGCCACATTATGCCACCCTCCAGCATGGCCACATTATGCCACCCTCCAGCATGGCCACATTATGCCACCCTCCAGGGATGGCCACATTATGCCACCCTCCAGCATGGCCACATTATGCCACCCTCCAGCATGGCCACATTATGCCGTCCTCCAGGGATGGCCACATTATGCCACCCTCCAGGGATGGCCACATTATGCCACCCTTCAGGGATGGCCACATTATACCGTCCTCCAGGGATGGCCACATTATGCCACCCTCCAGCATGGCCACATTATGCCACCCTTCAGGGATGGCCACATTATGCCACCCTTCAGGGATGGCCACATTATGCCGTCCTCCAGGGATGGCCACATTATGCCACCCTTCAGGGATGGCCACATTATGCCACCCTTCAGGGATGGCCACATTATGCCACCCTTCAGGGATGGCCACATTATGCCGTCCTCCAGGGATGGCCACATTATGCCACCCTCCAGCATGGCCACATTATGCCACCCTCCAGGGATGGCCACATTATACCACCCTCCAGCATGGCCACATTATGCCACCCTCCAGCATGGCCACATTATGCCACCCTCCAGCATGGCCACATTATGCCGTCCTCCAGGGATGGCCACATTATGCCACCCTTCAGGGATGGCCACATTATACCACCCTTCAGGGATGGCCACATTATGCCGTCCTCCAGGGATGGCCACATTATGCCACCCTCCAGCATGGCCACATTATGCCACCCTCCAGCATGGCCACGTTATGGCGTCCTCCAGGGATGGCCACATTATGCCGTCCTCCAGGGATGGCCACATTATGCCACCCTCCAGCATGGCCACATTATGCCACCCTCCAGCATGGCCTCATTATGCCGTCCTCCAGGGATGGCCACATTATACCGTCCTCCAGGGATGGCCACATTATGCCGTCCTCCAGGGATGGCCACATTATGCCACCCTCCAGCATGGCCACATTATGCCACCCTCCAGCATGGCCACATTATTCCACCCTCCAGCATGGCCACATTATGCCGTCCTCCAGGGATGGCCACATTATGCCGTCCTCCAGGGATGGCCACATTATGCCGTCCTCCAGGGATGGCCACATTATGCCACCCTCCAGCATGGCCACATTATGCCACCCTCCAGCATGGCCACATTATACCACCCTCCAACATGGGCCACATTATGCCACCCTCCAGCATGGCCACATTATGCCACCCTCCAGGCATGGCCACATTATGCCACCCTCCAGCATGGCCACATTATACCACCCTCCAACATGGCCACATTATGCCACCCTCCAGCATGGCCACATTATGCCACCCTCCAGGCATGGCCACATTATGCCACCCTCCAGCATGGCCACATTATGCCACCCTCCAACATGGCCACATTATGCCACCCTCCAGCATGGCCACATTATGCCACCCTCCAGGCATGGCCACATTATGCCACCCTCCAACATGGCCACATTATGCCACCCTCCAGCATGGCCACATTATGCCACCCTCCAGGCATGGCCACATTATGCCACCCTCCAGCATGGCCACATTATGCCACCCTCCAGCATGGCCACATTATGCCACCCTCCAGCATGGCCACATTATGCCACCCTCCAGCATGGCCACATTATGCCACCCTCCAGCATGGCCACATTATGCCACCCTCCAACATGGCCACATTATGCCACCCTCCAGCATGGCCACATTATGCCACCCTCCAGGCATGGCCACATTATGCCACCCTCCAACATGGCCACATTATGCCACCCTCCAGCATGGCCACAATGCCATAACTTCCGCTGTTCCAGGTAACATGTAAACCCCAGAGTTGGTAAGCGAAGCGGGACACTTTAGGCTGCATAAATAGAATACAAAGCAATAAGCCAGTGTTAGCGGCCCGCTAGTGGACGTGGAAGCCACTAGAGGCGCATCATATATGTCTAGCGTATATGTTATATAATCCACTTTATCGATATTTGGAAATTGTCTGAACATTGAAAGTTTAGTTTCAAAATATCATTCGTCCCTAAGGGAAATATACTTTATTTATGTATACGTATTAAGTTTTTACATGTATGTTTACACATCTGTTTCGCATTTTTTTTAGTAACTTTAGTCTTTTATAACTGACATGTCAGATCTTATAAGGCTCCAGGATTTCTATTTGTTAATGCGCCCAAGAGGATAATTATTTTTTTTTGTTTTTTCAACCACAGACGTAGCCAAGCATTTACAATGCTAACCAGCATATATACATTTTCTCCTGTCCTCCATGGATAGGGGTCAAAGATCTGTTTAACATATAGTTCAGTGATTAACGGATCTCTAATTCTGTCCACGGAGGTGTTGACATGATTGCTCGTACATTGTGCGTCTGCAGGAATATTGATTAATTTACAGGAATAATGATAAAGTTACAGTAATAACTTTCCAGGTTGTTAACAACAGTCAGTTGTGCAGGCGATGAGTCACAATAACGTGGCTGAAGTATGATTGTGGGAATCGACTTGAGAATGGTCCAGGACGGACCAAAACATCGTCGTCCCTTTAATTTTCTAGTGTGTGAATTGGTCAACAACAATCAGTTGTATTCTGAACACCACAGGGGGTTGGGGGGGGGGGGGGAGCACCTGAAGGTGATGCGAGTAAGCGGCTCCTGGCGCACATCTACTCTCATGATATCCTCAAGCTATACCAGAGGATAGCGTCAATGCTGCTAATTGTACATTTGTTTTACCGGGAACATGAAAGCAAATGTATATCGCATCACTGAAACATACAACCGCTGTATCTAGCGGGCCACTTTGGGAAGTAACGCTGCCCCCCCCAAAAAAAAAATTATGTCTGCTTCACAGGTACCAAAAATACCGTTGTTATAAGACATTACAAGAAAAGCCTGATGTACAAGCCGTATTTTGTGTGGCACTTCATGTGAAAGTCTGTCCATCACGCAACATGCTAGAAATATTATAGCCAAATGAGTTACAAAACTAGCTTGTTTATGGAGAGAACCGCACCTTAGTGCCAAGGACTATTTAACCATTCTGCAACTCGCAAATTAGATCTTTAAATGAATACCACCACATAAATTCGGTATCTGTCCATAGTTTTATCTAAAGATACTGCAGAAAATTAAGATAGGGTTGTACATGTATACTGAGAAGCAAGCCTAATGTATCTGAGCCAATGACGTGCATCTTAACTCCCCCACAGGTAAGCCAGGCTTCCAGTAGGCTGCAAAATTTCCAAAATCTACGACCAATTCCTTCCGTTTAAATTTCACCAATACTTCCCCCTGGCAAGAATAAACTATAAAAAATCAATACGTTGTAATCAGATAGATGTTCCTTCTGTACGGATAAGGCAATATAATCCGAAATACTTTTTTTTCTTCTTGATGGAAATGTGCAGTTCGCATGAAGGGTTTATCCTCCCGGTGACTACACCAGTACAGATGTTGGGAGACGCGTTAATGTTGAGAATGACAAGGTTTCGAAAGTGTTTGTTGTGTTGTGGTGGAGACAGAGGAGCGGTGACTAAACAGAGGTGTGTGTTTGAGGAAGACTTATCGCACTGTGGGGCGGGATGTTGTGTTTATGGCGTCAGCTGATCCTTGGTGCTGCAGCGAGGCATTTGTTTTCTGTGTTTAGCTGTCGGTGGCGCCAGGTATAAATGTGGCACGGGTCAGATGTGGCCCAATTTGTTGATCGACTGGAGATATTTAGCCAGTGGTTTGACTATTTCATATTTTTCCTGTGACGAGAGGTCACCTCCTCCTAAAAGTGCTCGATGGTGGTAAAGGGTATTTTAAGTGCGATAAATACTTGTTTGAGGTTTACTCTGGCACTACGATGTCGAAAGCAGTGAAGGAGAGGGTGTTCGATTGTCTCAGGCACATGACAGTGGATGCAGAGTTCGTTGATGTCTGTTCGGTATTTAGAGCTGTGTGCTGCCAGTTTGGTGTGTTCCAGCCCTAATCTGGTCATCGTTACATCAATTTCTCTGCTTTTTATATCTGACATGTTTCCAAGTTTCCCATTTATTTTTAATAGACCCATAATACAAAGGTGATCATTACGTTTTCCATTTCATTACAAAATCTTGGGTGATGGCATCTTTGAAGGCTCCTATACGTGCAACATAAGGAATTGGATGATGGGTAATGTGAGGTGTATTGTGCAAGGCTTTGGCTAGTTGATCTACAAGTTCATTACAGAGTATACCAGAGTGCGCTTCGATCCAATGGATAGAGGTGTCGTAGCCGTTCAATCGATGTTCATGAAGAAGTTGAAGACATGGGTAAACAAACTCCTTGCACGTTGTTGAAGAGTACATAATTGCTGGAATCGTGCTCTTGGAGTCACTACAGATTGTATATGTCCCAATTGGTAATGTTGTGATTATTTGGAGAGCTTGATATAAGGCATATAATTCAGCTGTGAAAATAGATAGTTGGTTTGGTAACCGCCATCCCTGCTTGAGATGGTATTCTGGTATCCATACAGCGCTAGTGACCGAGGGTACGTTGTTCATGATGATGCGAGATCCATCTGTATAAATCGCTGTGGTATTTGGGTAACAATTTGTCATTGTTGAGACAAAGACTGAGGCTATGGCTGAGTTTGGTGCAGACTTTGCAATGTTGTCTTCCAGCTGCATTGATGTATTAGGAGTTGTATAAAGCCAAGGTAGAATGGGGGGGGGGCAGTAGGTGGGGTTTCAAGAGTTTTTGGAGTAGAGTGAGGTCTATATTGAGGTTATTTGTAGCTCGTGGGGGAGGATTGTAAATGATTGGTGGGGAATAATTATCTGTATGGGGGTGTCCTGGGTGAGGAGTGGTACAGAGTGACAGATAGTTGGCACACATTATGTCTCGTCTGGTGGCTAGGCTTGTGAGGCCCGTTCCCCGTAAAGGCTGAGGATAGGAGTGGAACGCATTGCACCACATATAAGAAGCATGGCATTGTTTTGAATGACCTCTAGGCTCTGTTGGTTAGTAGACGCAGCCGACGCATATGCTTGGCAGCAATAGTCTAGTTGTCTGCGAATGTTGGTTGTATAGCAACGGAGCAAAATTTTACGGTGTGCTCCCTAGGTGGTGCCAGTGAGGGCTTTTAAGATGACGGTCGTGGGTGTGTCGGCTGCTTGAGATGTTTAATGTGTGCTTTCCAGGTAAGTAAGGGAGAGTCTAGATGCATGCCAAGGTATTTATGTTCTCGTACGTGTTGGATGGGAGTGTTGTGTATTGTTAGGGTGGGTAGGTGAACAAGTTTTTTTTTAGTGAAAATCCGATAACAGGTTTTGGTAGTTCTAATTTGCAGGCGCCATCGTTGAGTCCAATATATGAGATGGTCAAGTGCTGTTTGCATTGTTGAGACTGTATTAGGTAGGACATTGTCTGAATAATACAATGTTAAATCGCCAGTGTACGCCGAGAGGTGAACAGGATGGGTGTTAGGTAATTCTGCTAAGAATGCAGCAAAAAGGGTTGGGCTTAGTATGGAGCCTTGTAGGACACCCGTTTGTATTGGAATGCTATCTGAGAACTCGCCTTGAATATGTACTTTTAGAGATCCTGATCGTAAGATAGTACTGTAGCCATAGACGTAATCATCCCTGTACGCCTAAACGTGCAAACTTTGCCAAGAGACAAGTATGAGGAATGCTATCAAAAGCTCCTTTAAAGTCTAGGTAAAGAACAATACAAAATTTACTGCTTCTAAGAGAGGTGCGGATTTTACATTCAAGGCAGAGTATTGATCAAGTGTGGAGTATTAGGGTCGAAATCAAGCTTGAATTGGCGGTAAAATATTATTATACTCAAGGTACCATTGGAGGCGAGTATGCACTAGTCTTTCCATGATTTTACTGAGACATGATAGTAAGAATCCGAAATACACATTGGCTTTTTTGGACTACTGGAATTCTTTCGGCAATTGGCTTGTAACCCAAATGTTCTCACTTCAAATAAAAATCTGCCCAGTGAATAGATAGGAGCACAGCAGTATCTCTACCAAAACAAAAACCCCAGACGTGTACAAAAAAGTGAAGCAATTGTCTGCAAACTAAAAAAAAAGATAACTTTAACAAGATAAATGACCAAAATAAATTAATCTATATAAATAAAAATGGAAATGTTCGTTTGTGCATAATCGCTAATCTCCAAAAGTTCTTCACCGATTGCTTTGAAATTTTCACACAACATTCCATTCGTATTCGAGCAAGTTTTTATATACATACTATATAGATGTCACGTCTGTGATGGTAAAAAAATAACATGCTTTTTCTGAAAAACTGTATTTTTCATCTGTTTTTCATGTGAGGGAAATGTTCGAAACCTGTTTACCGATTGCTTTGAAATTTTGACACAATGTTGAATTCGAATAGGCGCGTCTTTTTATAAAACCTACTATATAGATGCCACCCCTGTGACAGGTAAAAACATGCGGGATTCAAAAACAGCGCATCTGTTGCCTATAATAGCAACATGCACGAATTTACTAACATGCACTAAGTATGTCACGAATTCCATTTCAATTTCAGATTGCATTGATAAATTTTATTTTCATTGATTTTGATTTATTTATTTTTTATTGAATTATTTTGTGTGAAGTTGTGTGGAATTGAGCGGTTGTTTAAAATACCGATCATTTCGTGAGTATAGTTTAATATTTTATTTTTTCATAGTTTCATTTAATTTTTTAACTGCTTAACTTATATAACAGTGATAGGAACATCAGATCACTTGATGTCCCCACTTTTCTGATGGGAAAATCACTCCATTTGGGAAGGCATCAGACGAGGGAGTGGGGAATGGTTGGGACGCCGAGGAGACGGGTGAGGGGGTAATGGAGGGGACACTGGGGGGACAGGAATAGTTGCTGGGGCTCAGCAACGCACATGCGTTGCTGAGCCACAGCAACGCGTGGCAAGGTACTGCTAGTAAATTATAAATTAAAACAGCATTACCAATTATAATAACACTTTTCATGATAATAATAATAATTCTAAACAAAGATGAAAGCAGACTATGTGAGGTGGGTTATCCAGGCTGACACCACCCATTTCCTGAGACCACTGGCACCACCCCTTTCCTGAGCCCACTGGCACCCACCCACTACCTAAGCCCACTGGCACCACCCACTACCTGAGCCACTGGCACCACCCACTACTTGAGCCCACTGGCACCACCCACTACCTGAGCCCACTGGCACCACCCACTACCTGAGCACGTACTACAAATACAAATAATTGCCAAAAAGAACCTTAACACCTAACCTAACCTAACCTAACACCTAACCTAACCTAACCTAACCTAACCTAACACCTAACCTAACCTAACCTAACCTAACCTAAACCTAACCGAACCGTAACCTAACCTAACTAACCTAACCTAACCTAACAATTTCCTAAATATGCGCAGTATGGTAGTATATAAGACTAATAACACTATTAATTTAAATATGAGAACTTCCTATTT
>WNGS01159111.1:89482-107670 GCA_020271785.1 Procambarus virginalis
AAATGAGAAGGAGGCAAACCAAGCTACCTTGGAGGAATTTGACCTCACCAGTGATGAGGTTAAATGGTGTCTGCTGGAGCTGGATGTGACAAAGGCTGTTGGGCCTGACAGAATCTCACCATGGATACTAAAGGAAGGTGCAGAAGCACTAAGTGTGTCACTCTCTATGGTGAATAACAGGTCACAGGGATCAGGAGACTTACCAGAAAGTTGGAAGACAGCTAATGTAGTCCTAATATACAAGAAGGGTGACAGGCAAGAGGCACTGAATTACAGGCCAGTTTCCCTAACTTGTATACCATACAAGGTGATGAAGAAGATCGTAAGGAAAAGGCTCGTAGAGCACCTGGAGGGAAATAACTTTGTAACACACCATTAACATGGGTTCAGGGATTGTAAATCGTGCCTCACAGGTTTAATAGAATTCTATGACCAGGCAACAAAAACTAGGCATGAAAGAGAAGGGTGGGCCGAATGCATTTTCCTGGACTGCCAGAAAGCCTTTGACACAGTACCCCATAAAAGGCCGTTAAAAAAATTGTAGCATCAGGCAGGAGTAAAAGGGAAGGTGCTCCAGTGGATAAGGGAGTACTTAAGCAACAGGAAACAGAGAGTAACGGTGAGGGGGGGAGACATCAGAGTGGCGAGATGTCACCAGCGGAGTCCCACAAGGCTCAATACTCGGACCCATCCTGTTTCTAATATATGTGAACGATCTTCCGGAGGATATAGACTCGTTCCTCTCAATATTTGATGATGATGCAAAAATTATGAGAAGAATCAATACGGATGAACATAGACAGAGACTACAGGATGACCGGTACAAACTGGAGGAATGGTCTAGAAAATGGCTGCTAAAGTTCAACTCAGGAAAGTGTAAGGTAATGAAATTAGGCGAAGGGAGCAGGAGGCTGAACACAAGGTATCATCTGGGAGATGAAATCCAGCAGGAGTCAAATAGAGAGAAAGATCTGGGGGTTGATATCACACCGAAACAGTCCCAGAGACCCACATCCAAAGAATATCATCAGCGGCATATGTTAGACTGGCCAACATAAGAACTGCCTTTAGAAACTTGTGTAAGGAATCTTTCAGAACCTGTATACCACTTACGTAAGACCAATCCTGGAATATGTAGCTCCAGCCTGGAGTCCAAAACTAGTTAAACACAAGACAAAGTTAACGAAGATCGACCGGTATGCCACAGGCTCGTCCCGGAACTGTGAGAAATGAGCTACGAGGAAAGGCTAAAGGAGCTGAACCTCACATCCCTGGAAAAGAGGAGACAGAAAGGGGAGACATGATAACCACCTACAAAATTCTCAGGGGAATTGACAGTGTGGACAAAGTCAAACTCTTCAGCATGGGAGGGACACGAACAAGGAGACATAGGTGGAAACTTACTACCCAGATGAGCCACAGAGATGATAGAAAGAATTTTTTCAGTGTCAGAGTAGTTAATAAATGGAATGCACTAGGAATTGATGTGGTGGAGGCTGACTCCATAAACAGTTTCAAATATAGATATGATACACCAGTTGAATCTGTCCACCAGTTGATTGACAGTTGACAGGCGAGACCAAAGAGCCAACGCTCAACCCTCGCAAGCACTATTAGATGAGTACATCACATTCCACTAGTTACACGCCCATAAAACACCCGCCCATAAAACACCTGCCCACAGAACACCCGCCCACAGAACACCCGCCTACAGAACACCCGCCCACAGAACACCCGCCCACAGATCACCCGCCCACAGAACACCCGCCCACAGAACGCCCGCCCATAGAACACCCGCCCACAGAACACCCGCTCACAGAACACCCGCCCACAGAACACCTGTCCACAGAACACCTGTCCACAGACACCCGCCCACAGAACACCCGCCCACAGAACACCCGCCCACAGAAAAACCGCCCACAGAACACCCGCCCACAGAACACCCGCTCACAGAACAACTGGCCATGGAAACCTGCCCACAGAACACCCACCCAAAGAACACCTGCCCACAGAACAACTGCCCACAGAAAACCTGCTCACAGAACACCCGCCCACAGAAACACCTGCCCACAGAACACCCGCCCAGAGTAAACCCCCACAGAACACCTGCCCAGAAAACACCTGCCCACAGAACACCCGCTCACATAACAACTGGCCACAGAACACCTGCCCACAGAACACCCGTCCAAAGAACACCTGCTCACAGAACACCCACCCACAGAACACCTGCCCACAGAACACCCGCCCACAGAACACCCGCCCACAGTAAACCCGCCCACAGAACACCTGCCCACAAAACACCTTCCCACAGAACACCCGCCCATAGAACACCCGCCCACAGAACACCTGCCCACAGAACACCCGCCACAGAATACCCGCCCACAGAACACCCGCCCACAGAACACCCGCCCCCACAGAACACCCGCCTGCAGAACACCCACCCACAGAACACCCGCCCACAGAACACCCGCCGACAGATCACCCGCCCACAGAACTCCCGCTCACAGAACACATGCCCACAGAACCCCGCGCACAGAACTCCCGCTCACAGAACACATGCCCACAGAACCCCGCGCACAGAACTCCCGCTCACAGAACACATGCCCATAGAACACATGCCCATAGAACACCCGCCTAAAGAACACCGGCCCAACAGAACACCCGCCCACAGAACACCTGCCCACAGAACACCGACCCCACAGAACACTCGCCCATAGAACACCGGCCCCACAGAACACTCGCCAACAGAACACCTCCCCACAGAACACCCGCCTGCAGAACACCCGCCCACAGAACACCCGCCCATAGAACACCCGCCGACGGATCACCCGCCCACAGAACTCCCGCTCACAGAACACATGCCCACAGAACACCCACCCACAAAACTCCCGCTCACAAAACACATGCCCACAGAACACCCGCCTACAGAACATCTGCCCACAGAACACCGGCCCCATAGAACACCCGCCCACAGAACACCGGCCCCACAGAACACCGGCCCCACAGAACAACCGCCCACATAACACCCGCCCACAGAACACCTGCCCGCAGAACACCTGCCCGCAGAACACCTGCCCGCAGAACACCCGCCCACAGAACACTCGCCGACAGATCACCCACCCACAGAAATCCCGCTCACAAAACACCCGCCTACAGAACACCAGCCCACAGAACTCCTGCTCACAGAACACATGCCCACAGAACTCCCGCTCATAGAACACATGCCCACGGAACACCGGCCCCATAGAACACCGCCCACAGAACACCCGCCCACAGAACACCGGCCCCACAGAACACCGGCCACACAGAACACCCGCCCACAAACACCCACCCACAGAACACCTGCCCGCAGAACACCCGCCCGTAGAACACCCACCCACAGAACACCCGCCGACAGATCACCCGCCCACAGAAATCCCGTTCACAGAACACATGCCCACAGAACACCCGCCCACAGAACTCCCGCTCACAGAACACATGCCCACAGAACACCCGCCCACAAAATACCTGCTCACGCAACACCCGCCCACAGAACACCCGCTCACAGAACACCTGCCCTCAGAACACCCGCGCACATAACAACTGGCCACAGAACACCTGCCCACAGAACACTTGCCCACACAACACTTGCCCACAGAACACCTGCTCGCAGAACACCCGCCCACAGAACACCTGCCCACAGAACACCCGCCCACAGAACAACCGCCTACTGTAAACCCGCACACAGAACACCTGCCCACAAAACACCTGCCCACAGAACACCCGCCCACAGAACACCCGCCCACAGAACACCTGCCCACAGAACACCCGCCACAGAATACCCGCCCACAGAACACCGGCCCCACAGAATACCCGCCTGCAGAACACCCACCCACAGATCACCCGCCCACAGAACTCCCTCTCACAGAACACATGCCCACAGAACACCCGCGCACAGAACTCCCGCTCACAGAACACATGCCCATAGAACACCCGCCTACAGAACACCGGCCCCACAGATAGAGCCCAATAGGCTCATGAATCTGTACACCTGTTGATTGACGGTTGAGAGGAGGGACCAAAGAGCCAGAGCTCAACCCCCGCAAACACAACTAGGTGAGTACAACTAGGTGAGTACAGAACACCCGCCCACAGAACACCTCCCCACAGAACACCGGCCCCACAGAACACCAGCCCACAGTTCACCGGCCCCACAGAAAACCCGCCCACAGAACACGTGCCCACAGAACACCCGCCTGCAGAACATCCGCCCACAGAACACCCGCCCACAGATCACCCGCCGACAGATCACCCGCCCACAGAACTCCCGCTCACAGAACACATGCCCACAGAACACCCGCCTACAGAACATCTGCCCACAGAACACCGGCCCCATAGAACACCCGCCGACAGAACACCTGCCCACAGAACACCGGCCCCACAGAACACCGGCCCCACAGAACACCCGCCCACAGAACACCCGCCCACAGAACACCTCACAGAACACAGGCCCACAGAACACCCGCTCACAGAACACCCGCCCACAAAACACCCGCCCACAGAACACCTGCTCACAGAACAGACGCCCACAGAACACCCGCTCACAGAACACACGCCCGCAGAACACCCGCCCACAGAACACCTGCTCACAGAAGACACGCCCACAGAACACCCGCTCACAGAACACCCACCCACAGAACACACGCCCACAGAACACCTGCTCACAGAACAGACGGCCACAGAACACCCGTTCACAGAACACACGCCCGCAGAACACCCGCTCACAGAACACACGCCCACAAAACACCCGCCCACAGAACACCTGCTCACAGAACAGACGCCCACAGAACACCTTCTCACAGAACACACGCCTGCAGAACACCCGCTCACAGAACACACGCCCACAGAACACCCGCTCACAGAACACACGCCCACAGAACACCCGCTCACAAAACACACGCCCACAGAACACCCGCTCACAGAACACACGCCCACAGAATACCCGCCCACAGAACACACGCTCACAGAACACACGCCCACAGAACACACGCCCACAGAACACCCGCTCACAGAACACACGCCCACAGAATACCCGCCCACAGAACAGCCGCCCACAGAACAACTGCTCACAGAACACACGCCCACAGAACACCCGCTCACAGAACACACGCTCACAGAATACCCGCCCACAGAACACACGCCCACAGAACACACGCTCACAGAACACCCGCCCACAGATCACATGCCCACAGAACACCCGCCCACAGAACACCTGCCCATAGCACACCTGCTTCCTAGTCTGACAATGGAGTCTTGGTAGAAGTTTAACACAATACCTGTTAAGTTGACTTTATCGCGTCCAGCCTTCGGTGCCTGCAGGATAGCAAGTAGCAGTAGGATAGTGAGGCGTGGGAGGATAGCGAGACGTGGGAGGATACCGATGCGTAGGGAGGATAGCAACCCTTTGGAGGACAAAGGGGCGTACGAGAATAATAAGTAGTGCGAGGATATCGGGCCATGGGAGGATAGCAGAGCGAGCAAGGATAGCAGGGAAAGTGAGGATAGTGGTCGTTGGAGGATAGTGAGGCATGGGAGGATAGCAAGGCGTGGGAGGGTAATGGGCGTGAGAGGATAGCGGACGTGGGAGGACACTGGTCGTGAGAGGATAGCAATGCAGAGAGGATAGCTGGCGTGAGACGATAGCAAGGTGTGGGAGGATAATGCGCATGGGAGGATAGATGGCATGGGAGGATAGTGGGCGTGAGAGGATAGCGAGGCCTTGGAGGATAGTGAGGTGTGAGACGATAGCGGTAGCAGGGTAAATTGAGACTACGACCGTCCAAAACACCTGAGCATGTGAGCTAGGTGTTGCCCCCCCCCCCCCCCATGCTCGGGAATCGAAGTCGGTCATAGTCTCAAGGGTGTGGGAGGTGCCCTCGTGCAGACGGTCGTCGTGGCGTGGGACGTTGTGGGTCGCCTGGGGGCAAAAGGATGTGTAAGGGTAGGATGAGTAAGTATAGGAAGAGGTGAGCATCAACAGGTGTGTAAGATCCAGGGTGTGATAGGTCCCTCTCGGCCGCGGACGGACGTCGCCACACGGGAAGTTGTGGGTCTCCCAGGACGTTGAGGGTCGCCCGGGGTAAAAGGGGATAAGTATAGGAACAGGTGTGCAGCAGGAGCAGGTGTGTATATGTTGGTAACATAGAGTTAAGCAGCAGCAGCAGTGGGATATGTAGATATATAGTAAGTTAAAGAAATATGTAGGGATGGAGATGACTATGTTGAGCGAGGAGTGGGCCCCCCACACATGAGAACACATTGGGGGTAGTAGAGCTGGTAATATGTTGTTGTTGTTGTTGTTGTTGTAAGGTGTTCGAGGGGAATAGAGATAAGAGGGCTGTAGGAGGAGGCATGTGCCACAGTCACCCTCGTCTGTCTGTCTCTCTCTCTCTCTCTCATGTTGTGTGTTTATGAAGGGGTGGCCTGTGGTATGTTAGCAAATGTGGAGATGTTTCCAGCTTGCGTAGTTGACAGTCTGAAGGAGTTGTGTATTTCCAATGGGTCACTGCCTACCGCCTACACAATAACACACGAGGGGGTTGAGGTGAGTCTCACAGCAGCCCAGAAACCTTTCAACACACACTCCAAGAGGGGAGTCATTAGTTTGTGTCAAACACACAGTCCTTGAATATAGGCCTTCACTATTCCTCGTCTCTGCTGCCACTGAGACGGTGTATGAGGTATGATTCAATACTTGAAAACAATGGCTCCTCACTCCTCCCCTTCACCCTCCACCCTCTATGGGAGTTCCACATGCCGGCCACATGCCACATGGCACATACCACATGGCTAGGAGACTGGGTAATATGATGTATGGAAAGGTGTGAGAAGGTAATAGGGGCCGTGGGAGTCATCTGTCCGTCACCGACTCAGCTTCCATAGTTGTGCATTACCTCCTCTTAGAGTTGACTGCCGCCCCCACGCCATAACACCCAAGGGGTAAGGTAACTCTCACAATGACCCAGGAGGCGTCATTAGTCCATGTCAAAATGGAGCTAAGGGGATCGGTCTTCACTCTTTGATGTCTCGGCTGGTAGTGTGGTACATGTGCAGCAAACGAGAGTATTTGTCAACAATGCCCCTGCACGCCCCTCCCCTCCCCATTGGTGCTCCCACCATTACCAACCACTTATCAGCGACTGAGTGTCTGTAACAAAATCTAGAATAAGTGAGGTCCACACCGTTCTGTTCCTTCTGCGATTGTTTAAAAAAAATATGTTGCCGGGTAAGCTGTTCCTTGGTAATGTTGATAGGTTTTTGCAGAACAGAAGGAGGTGTGTGTAGCCTGTGCTATGCCTACCACACAGCCGCATAACAATATTTCTGGTCCATTTGTACAAATCAACATCAAACTAAACTAGCAGGAAGCAAAGAGGCTTTCCATGTCTCTTCATTAGTAATTATTTAGTAACAAAAATAAAACCACACATGATCTCGGAGAAGGAAGGATCTCTCTCTCTAGCTGTCTACCTCAACCACTTCTTCCTTCACGGTTTACAATATCTTAGTGGTAGAGCAAATTTCAAACAGATATTTATCACTCTTAAATTATCTTCTGCCATCAAGCTTAGTTTAAAGTTTTCCAAATCTTAAAAATAAATAATAATAATAATACGATCATCAAACAGTATATGATGTTTTAGACAGTCAGCTTCAGAACGGCCGTGACTCGGGTGACAGCCAAGACAGGGTTGACTCCATAGCACTGTCTATAATTTCTGACTCGTTAGTGCTGCCTAACATTTCAGCTGTCAGCCCCCTTCATCTTAGCTATTCGAGGAAACAGTCCACTTCCTCCTAAAAAATCTCAGTCCTACAGCTTCCACTGTTAATCTTGTAACATTCATTTCTTAACCCAAATAGAATTTAATAAAAATGTAGAGTTGGGCTTAGTCCATCTACATTATAACACTAAACCTAACCAATAATATTATTGTGTGTTTTTCATCATAGTTTAAGTTTTTCACTTTCTAGTAACCATAGTTTAAAAGGTCCTACACATCTCATCTCAGCAGAAACAGAGGAGTGAACTAATGATGAATGATAAATAGGCCGTGTCTCCCTGGATCGCGAGATGACAGGCTACGTCGACAACAGTCAACCCTCATTAGGGCTGAATCCAGACGTCCTCGTCGTCGTCGTCTAATCGACAGCTATGAGTTGATGTTTAACATTGTGTGTGTGTGTGTGTGTGTGTGTGTGTGTGTGTGTGTGTGTGTGTGGTGTGTGTGTGTGTGTGTGTGTGTGTGTGTGTGTGTGTGTGTGTGTGTGTGTGTGTGTGTGTGTGGCCTTCGCTGGATAATAGTAAAACTATGTCCAGCTCTGGATATTGACACCATCAACAGGATATATTACCCTATTCTCGCGGTCAGCCGGTCCGACCTCCACTCCCACAAACGCGTCATTCATTCTTTAAAATGTTATGTCTGGGCGGGTAGCCAAGTCATTAAGGGGTCACAAATACACTATTCATTCATTACCTTACTGTGTTTTTATTCTTTATACGGATAAATGAGGGAAATGTAGCCTACATCTTTCTATTTTTTTACTATGTATAAAGTCAAATGTTGCTTTAGACCATTATCAAGGTTGACTAATGTAACAGAAATATTTTACCAGCTCAGTGTGGTTATATTGGATACGCTGCTCCATAGTTTTCTTTCAGGCAGTCATCTCTCTTAGCACACCCTTATGTGTTAACAGGCTTATTAAAGGGTTAGACTATCCCCCCCAATCTGAGAGGATATGTTCCCTACACCTTTCATTTTACTTGTTATAAGATGATTGAACCATTAGACTGTTATCAAGGCGGAATAATGAAACAGAATATTTACCACTTTTAATACTTTATTCAAAGTATGGTAAATATAACATAACATAATTTAATTACATATATTGTATCAAAGTAGAACAATCATTACTGAACCATAAAGGTGATGACTAAGAAATATGTCTCTTATAATATTCTGTGTACGACAAAAACACATACAACACATCGCGATGTTTACACTCTCACACGTGTAGTTTCAACTTTTTTTTCTATAGGCACGCTAGTGATAGTTCTTTTCATCGGACGTTTAGGAGGAGGAGGAGGAGGTATAGATATTGCACTTTCACTATTATCACTATCACTGCTTGTGCTATCAATACAGCAACTTCAATTATTATCATCCCCAACTCGAATCCTTTACAGACAGTTGCAAAGGATTTACCTCATCACTATTTATTATTACGGACTTTGATAATAAAGGTGAGTTCCCCACATCATGAGCTCTAACCATAGATGAGGGTTGGTTGGAACTGAGTTGGGGACTGTGGACTAGATTCATATCAACGTCCGATAGTGAACCGTGTTGCTGACTGTCTGTAAGTAATATACTCCGTCCAGTAAAGCGTCTACATTCAAATCACATTCTTGGTGATTAGGGGATTCAACCTCAGAGAGAGAGAGAAAAATGGCTGGAAACACCCAGTTATCAATAATACAACTCATCCCCATGTGATGATCATAGTCACTCTCCTGTGTAATAGCACCGATCTTTGTTTCAGTTTCTTCCATCCTATTATTACTACTACTGCTATTGCCTGTACCATGAACCCCTGTTAAGAGGCTGGGGGATAGTCCCTCTTCAACTGCATTCATAAAATGTGGTAAGTTATTATTACCACAAGCGGCTTCTCTCTTTCCTTCAGCTGCAACGTTACTAGTGCTAAGCTTAACTCCGTCCACACCAGTCGAGATTGTAAAGGGGGGTATGATACTGCTACTACTACTAGCTGCACTAGGTACATAAACAGCAGCAGCAGCACTGGCAGTACCAGCAGTAGCAGCACTGGCAGTACCAGCAGTAGCAGCAGCAGCACTATCAGTACCAGCAGTAGCAGCACTGGCAGTACCAGCAGTACCAGCAGCAGCAGCAGTAGCAGCAGTAGCAGCAGCAGCAGCAGCACAGTAGCAGCAGCAAGGTCGGCTCTGCTAGCAACACCAACTAGCACTCGCATGGTGGGTGTAGTAAGTCTGATGGGGGAAGAGGTTACTACCTCACCAGTGCTCGTGTGTATGTGTGTATTGCCCAGGAAAACATAAATATTCTCCTTTATGGATGATCGTCTGCTCTCATTCTTCAGGTAATCTAAAATGATGAGAGCATATTCCAGCATAACATTTACACCACACTACTACTAGCAGTATCTCCCCATTAACATATTATTGTTATTCCCATCAGACATCATAGCTTGATTTAGCTTAGGTCGGGAAAATACCACGAATTATTGCCAAGCCTGACCTAGGCTCTCAGCAGATGCTTGTGCAGTCGTTGTGGAAGGGAGTGAGAACCTTCACCCTCTCCAAGGGTATATATACACTTTCAAGGGGTTTGATTGTCTTCTTACTGTACACTCTCCACATCCATATCCTCTCATAATAATAATATAATAATAATAATAATATAATAATATAATAATAATAATAATAATAATGATGATAATAATAATAATAATAATAATAATAGATAATAATAATAATATAATAATAATAATAATAAAATAATAATAATTATAATACTAATAATAATAATATAATCATAATAATAATAATAATAATTATATAATAATAAAGGATAATATAAAGATTCGGCTTTTATATTTGTTTATTAAGAAATGAAAGGGAGTAGTAGATGAGCTACATCTCCGCGACATACTGGACATTTGTTAAACCTTTTTATGCAATCTTAGCATATCACATATGTGTGCAAGGAATGAGAACTGTGTTTTTTATCTGCTAAAACATACTTTACATTTGAATCTACTCTCACCCTTCATTTGGTTCTCTTCTGCAGCAGCCACACTCTCATCAGGCTCCACGACAGTAGGAATAGGTTGGGATGTGATAACCCCCTTGATTCATTAAAAGTTCTAAGTGTGATTCTCTACTGCATCGGAAGGGCAACTTTCACCTTCATCTTGCTTGTCTAAAACCAGAGCATCATTTCTGCACAGTTAGTTTCTGCAATAAGTTGTAATAAGTCCTTTGAGGATTTTAGATATCCACATAGCACAACTCTCACAGTAATGAATGGGAAGCTCATTGTATTAATTATCGCTGAAATATTCCAGTACTTGCATTAGGACAATAATCAAAGTGTCATTATATGCTTCTCACGACAGGAGGGAAAAGAGGACCACACTAATGAAAGTGTGGTCCTTCACTTGACTGAAGTATATACACTGGGGATAGTATCGANTAAGCAGTTCTTATGTGGCCAGTCTAGCATATGCCGCTGATGATATTCTTTGATGTGGGCTTCTGGGGACAGGTCGGTGTGATATCAACCCCCAGATCTTTCTCTCTATTTGACTCTTGTAGATTTCCCCTCCCAAATGATACCTTGTGTTCACCTCCTGCTCCCTTCTCCTAATTTCATCACCTTACACTTTCCCGAGTTGAACTTTAGCAGCCATTTCTAGACCATTCCTCGTTTATCCAGGTCATCCTGTAGTCTCTGTCTATCTTCATCCGTCTTGATTCTTCTCATAACTTTGCATCATCAGCAAACATTGAGAGGAATGAGTCTATACCCTCCGGAAGATCGTTCACATATATTAGAAACAGGATGGGTCCAAGTACTGAGCCCTGTGGGACTCCGCTGGTGACATCTCGCCACTCTGATGTCTCCCCCCTCACCGTTACTCGCTGTTTCCTGTTGCTTAAGTACTCCCTTATCCACGGGAGCACCTTCCCTTTTACTCCTGCCTGTTGCTCCAACTTTTTTAACAGCCTTTGTGCGGTACTGTGTCAAAGGCTTTTTGGCAATCCAGAAAATGCAGTCGGCCCACCCTTCTCTTTCCTGCCTAATTTTTGTTGCTTGGTCATAAAATTCTATTAACCTGTGAGCACGATTTACCATCCCTGAACCCATGTTGGTGGTGCGTTACAAAGTTATTTCCCTCTAGATGCTCTACGAGCCTTTCCTCACGATCTTCTCCATTACCTTGCATGGTATACAAGTTAAGGAAACTGGCCTGTAATTCAGTGCCTCTTGCCTGTCACCCTTCTTGTATATTGGGACCACGTTAGCTGTCTTCCAACTTTCTGGTAAGTCTCCTGTTTCCAGTGACCTGTTATACACCATAGAGAGTGGCACACTTAGTGCTTCTGCACCTTCCTTTAGTATCCATGGTGAGATTCTGTCAGGCCAACAGCCTTTGTCACATCCAGCTCCAGCAGACCCTTTTGACCTCATCACTGGTGAGGTCAAATTCCTCCAAGGTTGCTTGGTTTGCCACCTCCTCATTTAGTGCAGGGGCTTCTCCTTGTTCTATTGTGAAGACCTCCTGGAATCTCTTGTTGAGTTCTTCACACACCTCCTTGTCATTCTCTGTGTATCTGTTCTCCGCTTTTCGCAGCTTCATCACTTGTTCTTCACTGCTGTTTTCCTCCTGATGTGGCTGTGGAGCAGCTTTGGTTGGGTCTTGGCTTTACTCGCGATGTCATTTTCAAACTGTCTCTCTGCTTCTCTCCTCACTCTGAGGTACTCATTTCTGGCCCTCTGGTATCTCCCCTGCTCTGTGGTGTTCTGTTATTTCTGTAATTTCTCCATGTTCTTTTACTCAGTTGCTTCGCTACCCTGCATTCCTGGTTGAACCATGGGTTTTTCTGTTGTTTTTCGTTTTTCTCCTTTTGGACAGGATAAACCTGTCTGCAGCTTCCTGGCACTTCTGGGTGACAAAATCCATCATGACCTGCACATTCTTGTCTCTAAGTTCTGTTCCCATGGTATTCCTCTGAGGAAGCTCCTCATCTCTTCATATTTTCCTCTTCGGTAATTCAGTCTTTTTCCCTCCACTCCCATCCTTGCTTAGAGAATGACTATGTTGAACGAAAGTGAGTTAGAGATTACCTTAGATGACTGTGAGAAAATCTTTGATGACTATGAGAATGACTTTTGAGAACATGAGTAGTATTGTTTGATAGCTCAGAGAATAACTTTTGATGACTTAAAAAATAACCTTATGTCTTAGAGATCAACATTGATGTCTTAGAGAATAACTTTGATGAACGAGGGTGACTTAGAGAATAACCTTGATGACTCTGAGAATAACTTTTGATGTCTTAGAGAATAACTTTGATGAACAAAGATGTTTTGGAAAGTTTCTCTGATGAACGAAGATGACTCTGAGAATACCTTTGATGACTCTAAGATTAACTTTTATGACTTTTAGAACAAGTTTGATGATTGAGAATAATTTTTAATGTCTCTTGGAATAACTTTGATGACTGAGAATGACTTTGATGACTCTGAGAATACCTTTGATGACTCTGAGAATAACTTTTGGGTAGCCCTGAGAATAACTTTTGATGCCTTAGAATAACATTTGATGACTCTGAGAATAACTTTCGATATCTCTTAGAATAACTTTAATGGACGAAGATGTCTTAGAAAGCATCTCTGACGAACGAAAGGTTTCTTAGCGAATAACTTTATGATGTAGAGAACAACTTTGATGATCGAGATTGACTCTAGATGTCTCTGAGAATAAGTTTGATGAACGAAGATATCTTACAGAGCAAATTGATGTTTCGAAGAATAACTTTGACTATATTTCTTACTTAACGACATATAATTTTAGTTACGAAAGTGCTGAAAAAGTTACATTTGACTATTTTTTAGCGAAGTGAAAGGATACATTAGTTAAGAAAAGTGTTGGAAAGAAGCTACACTTGACTATTTTCAGTTGAGAGAAGTGATATTTCAGTTAAGAAATGACAAGGAAACATGATGAAAGTGACTATTTTTTAGTTGACTGGCGAATACTTTAGTTAAAAAACAAAAACATGATGAACATGGTTATTTTCTGTTGACTGGGGAATAAGTTTAGTTAAGAAATGATGAAAGTGACTATGTTTTAGTTGTTTGGCGAAAGATTTTTTTAGTTAAGGAACGTTAAATAACATTTAAGGGAATGAACCCAGCGAACATATGGGAACATGACAAAGAACACAGAAATCATGTAAGAAAATTTGATGAATACAATGAACATGCTGGGAATATGAACTTACAGAGAACATGAAAACATGATAAGGAGAATAGGGAATACAAAGAATGACAATGAACTTGTGAAGAACATAGAGAATATTACAAAAAATGTAGAAAACATCTAAGTGAAGGTGATAAACGAAGTGATCTTGTGAAGAACATGAACTTGTAGAGGAACATGAATATTGACAAAGAACTAAAAAATATGGATGACAGCATGAATATTGAGTACAAAAGTTGTAAAGAACATGCGATGAACATGAAAACATAGAAAATATGACTAGAATTTGCAGAGAACATCATGAGACTAACACGAATTTTCTCAATATTTCTTATGTTTCTTTTCACTGTCGATGGTAATTGAAAAATCAATTCTCCAAAATTCATTTTTATTTCTAGTCTGACGCGACACTTGAGCGCGTTTCGTAATAACTTATTACATTTTCAAAGACTTTAGTTTACACACACACAACTATAACCTGCAAACACTAAACAGAGTTCTACTATGCTATGATTTAAACAGTTTTCATCTTATATACCCGCATTTTGTGTGATGTGATATATTACAACAGTTTTGGATGAGGTGAAGAAAACTTTCAACACAAGACAGAACACGAAACAATGGGTATAAATTGGGTAAATTAATTTAAAGGGAAGAATGGAAGTAACTGCAAAGGGCCTATTGGCCCATATTTCTTGATGCTTCTATATTGGTGTGGAGTCATGAAGTGGGAAGAATATAGTTGTGCATTAATTGCCTGTTGATTACTGGTGTTGACTTCTTGATGTGTAGTGCCTCGCAGATGTCAAGCCGCCTGCTATCGCTGTATCTATCGATGATTTCTGTGTTGTTTGTTAACAAACAACACATGTACAAATGAGCATTGATGCTCATTTGTTGTTTGAGCATCAAACAACACATCAAACAAACAACAACAGCAAACAATACACAAACTGTGTTGTTTGTTAACAAACAACACAGAAATCATCGATTGACCCTACTCTCATACCTTAATCACCAAACTCCGCCAACTCACCACATAAATCGCTGGCCACTTAACTCCATCCAACTATTACTCGACTAGACCTATTATGCCAAATCTTCAATTTTTTCCAATTTAACTTACCTTCCAACTATTTGTTAATCAACCTAACGTTTAACTTACCTACAAACATTCTATCTTATCAACAACAATATTACAACTTACCAACAAACCTTCTAACTTACCAACAAACATTCTAACTTACCAACAAACTTTAAAACTTACCAACAAACATTCTAACTTAGCAACAAATATTCTAACTTACCAACAAACATTAAAACTTACCAACAAACTTTAAAACTTACCAACAAACATTCTAACTTAGCAACAAACATTCTAACTTACCAACAAACATTCTAACTTAGCAACAAATATTCTAACTTACCAACAAACATTCTAACTTACCAACAAACATTAAAACTTACCAACAAACTTTAAAACTTACCAACAAACATTCTAACTTAGCAACAAATATTCTAACTTACTAACAAACATTCTAACTTACCAACAAACATTAAAACTTACCAACAACATTCGAACTTACCAACAAACATTCTAACTTACCAACAAACCTTCTAACTTACCAACAAACATTCGAACTTACCATCAAACATTCTAACTTACCAACAAACATTCGAACTTACCAACAAACATTCTAACTTACCAACAAACATTCGAACTTACCAACAAACATTCTAACTTACCAAAAACCTTCTAATTTACAAAAAAACTTTCTAACTTAACCAGTCCTCACTCGCTTGGCATCATAAATTCTCTTGTCTGAAGGCCTAACCATTTACGTCAATCAACCCACTAACCCAGGGCGCCTGACAGCTGAGTGGACAGCGCTTCGGATTCGTAGTCCTGAGGTTCCGGGTTTGATCCCCAGTATAGGCGGAGACAAATGGGCAAAAAGTTTCTTTCACCACGATGCCCTGGTTACCTAGCAGTAAATAGGTACCTGCGAGTTAGACAGCTGCTATGTGCTGCTTCCTGGGAGCGTGTAACAAAGAGGAGGTCTTGTCGAGTACCGGGCCGCGGGGAAGCTAAGCCGCGAAATCATCTCATGATAACCTCAAGATACTGAACAATCTGTGAATTCACTTACTGACAAGACTATCAGCACTCCTAATGACTCACATTAGGAGTTAGTTCTCCAGGCAACCAGGGATGGCACAAGTGTAGGACTGCGAATTAGTTCAGTATTCGGTCCGCGAATGAGTTCAGTATTCTCGGGATATTTACATATGAAGGGCACAGCAACGCAGTAATAACGCATCAAAGTGAATTCTTATAATGTGGATAAGAACAAAATTGAAAAAGAACGAGATTATGGCAAGACAGTGGCACCAGCGGGCTGAGAAGGAAAGAATTTGGAACACCATGTGGAGAGGTGCTCTGGCCTACAGGGACGTCAATTAAGGCGGACATCGCTTCATAAATCACCTAGTTGAGCTGTGGGATGCTTACTCGGAGGGTAGTGCCTCTAAAAGTCAGTCATACAAGGTGTACAATGCTTTTGATATAATAATTAGCTTAGGACATAAGTTAAAATACGAAAAAGTAGCTTGAGAGTCTCAGCTTGGTACTAGTGTGTTCACACCTGTGTGTTACATTACACCGCCACCGACTAGCCCTCACCCGCTCACCATAACACGCCAATGTTATGTCACATACATACATACACATACACACACACACACACACACACACACACACACACACACACACACACACACACACACACACACACACACACACACACACACACACACACACACACACACGCACACACACACACACACACACACACACACACACACACACACACACACACACACACACACACACACACACACACACACACACACACACACACACACACACACACAAAGCTGGAGCTCGGTGTGACAAAGGCTGTTGGGCCTGACAGAATCTCACCATGGATACTAAAGGAAGGTGCAGAAGCACTAAGTGTGCCACTCAATATGGTGTATAACAGGTCACTGGAAACAGGAGACTTACCAGAAAGTTGGAAGACAGCTAACGTGGTCCCATATACAAGAAATACAAGAAGGGTGACAGGCAAGAGGCATTGAACTACAGGCCAGTTTCCCTAACTTGTATACCATGCAAGGTGATGAAGAAGATCGTGAGGAAAAGGCTCGTAGAGCACCTGGAGGAAATAACTTTGTAACGCACCACCAACATGGGTTCAGGGATGGTAAATCGTGCCTCACAGGTTTAATAGAATTCTATGACCAGGCAACAAAAATTAGGCAGAAAGAGAAGGGTGGGCCTACTGCATTTTCCTGGACTGCCAAAAAGCCTTTGACACAGTACCCCCAAAAGACCGTTAAAAAATTTGGAGCATCAGGCAGAAGTAAAAGGTAAGGTGCTCCAGTGGATAAGGGAGTACTTAAGCAACAGGAAACAGAGAGTAACGGTGAGGGGAGGAGACATCAGAGTGGCGAGATGTCACCAGCGGAGTCCCACAAGGCTCATACTTGAACCCATCCTGTTTCTAATATATGTAAACGATCTTCCGGAGGATATACACTCGTTCCTCTCAATGTTTGATGATGATGCAAAAATTATGAGAAGAATCAATAAGGATGAAGATAGACAGAGACTACAGGATGACCTGGACAAACTGGAGGAATGGTCTAGAAAATTGCTACTAAAGTTCAACTCAGAAAAGTGTAAGGTGATGAAATTAGGAGAAGGGAGCAGGAGGCTGAACACAAGGTATCATCTGGGAGGTGAAATCCAGTAGGAGTCAAATAGAGAGAAAGATCTGGGGGTTGATATCACACCGAACCAGTCCCTAGAGGCCCACATCAAAAGAATATCATCAGCGGCATATGTTAGACTGGCCAACATAAGAACTGCCTTTAGAAATTTGTGTAAGGAATCGTTCAGGACCCTGTATACCACTTATATAAGACCAATCCTGGAGTATGCAGCTCCAGCCTGGAGTCCATACCTAGTTAAACACAAGACAAAGTTAACGAAGATCCAGCGGTACGCCACAGGCTCGTCCCGGAACTGAGAGAAATGAGCTTCGAGG
>WNGS01159111.1:124280-152586 GCA_020271785.1 Procambarus virginalis
CCAGTGTGATTTGTTTTGTACACTGTTTGTGTAACATGGGCCTGGCCTTTTTCAGTGCTTATAGCAGCATGTGCTCAGGGCTACCTTCCCTGATCTAGCACCGGCAGTTCTCTTCTCTGATGTGTTTAGGAGCTTGCTCTCTTACAGGTCTTTCCTGCTTGGGATGGCCAGGGATGGCAAGGAGAGTCAGGGGTTTCATTGCCCCTCTGCCTTGTCCTGGGTTAGGAGTGAGCATTGGCTGGTGAGGTGCTTAGGATTTCCTTGACCTAATGTGGATCTTCGTCCCTTTGGACAAGGGCCTTTTGCTGCAGGGGGAGGGGATTTTGTACCCCCTCCTTGTATGATTTTGTTTTGAATGCAGCTCCCCCCCAGGGTTCGTTTATGCATGTTGTTAGGCCCATTGGAACTGTCCTTTCAGAGGTTTCCTTCCTCTTGAGTCTCTCTGTTATGCATGATCTATTTACCTCCTGCATGTTCCAGTCATCCTCACCAGCAGACAAGCCTCTGTTTTTCATTGGGGCTTGGCATGGCTTTTGTCATTCTCACATGCACGAGTGCTGGGAGGTAAGAACGCCAAAGAGGCACTTAGCTGAAAAGTACCAAGGCCAGCCTTGGCTTACTGACGACCTAGAGACCGTACTGGAGACATGTAGCACGAGCTGCATCAGCGGAAGAACTAATGGCTTGAGCCAGTAGACAGCACAAGCTCCTCCCACCCCCAAATGAGGTGAGGGTAGGGCAAAAGAGTGCACTCTTGTTTCAAGAGATCTTAATACAGTATTTTGTTTACATTATTGGGGGAGTTCTTTGACAGGTTGAAAAGCTTTTTTTTTTTTTTTAACCCAGATTTGACATTCTGGGTGATTTCTAGTGAGGTAGTGGAGTGTCACCTGCTTCCTCTGCTCGAGTGAGCCAGGTTCTGGTACTGGTCCTCAGTAGGCAAAATGAACTGTACAGCTGATGTAATGTTGACCAGACCACACACACAAGGTTAAGGGACGACGACGTTCGGTTCCGTCCTGGACCATTCTCAAGTCGATTGTGAATGGGTGATTGAGAATGGTCCAGGACGGACCGAAACGTCGTGTCCCTTCACCTTCTAGTGTGTGGTCTGGTCAACATACTTTAGCCACGTTATTGTGACTCATCGCCTGCAGCTGATGTAATCAAGTAGTTAGGGGCCAGCTCAGCAAGATAGCTTAGGGAACTTCAAGGGGCTGCACCCATACCAATATGCTAATGATACTACCCTCATCTATTCAGACCCCAACCCAATACACTTTCAGACCTCAACCCACATACACTAAATAATGTTGTGAATAATGAATTAAAAAAGTCCACTTATGGATGTCAACTAACAAACTACATTAAACATAGAAAAGACTACTACATCATATTTGGAAGCAAATCATCGAATGCAATTCAGCTACAGATAGACAACATTAACATCAGTAATAATTTTCTGTCAAGTTTCTTGACAAGAAGTTCTTGAAGGCAAGTTTCTTGGCCTATTCCTAGACAAGAGCACCCACATTCAACACATAACTAAGAGTCTCTAAGACAATTGGTATACTCTCTAAAATAAAATATGTTCCTAACTCTGCTCTCCTCTCACTATATTATGCACTAATCTACCCCTTTTTTAATTATGGTATCTGTGCATGGGGGTCTACCACTGCAAACCACCTTAAGTCCATCATCACCCAGCAAAAATCTGCTATCAGAATAATAACAAACTCTGCTTTCAGACAACACTCAGCTCCCTTGTTTAAATCCCTAAACTTGCTAAATATTAACTCCCTTCACACATTCTCTTGTGTCAACTACATTTACAAAACCCTGTTCTAAATGCAAATCATGCTCTGAAACTCTCCCTGGACAGATGTAATAGGACCCATTATCACCTCACCAGAAATAAATATCTTTGATATCCCCAGGGTCAAACTTAATCTGTGTAAACACTATGCAAATTAAGGGACCCAGTCTATGGAACTCACTCCCTAGTGAATTGAAAAGCTGTCCAACTTTTGCCTCATTTAAAAACAAAAACGAAAAGTACCTGATTTCATCTTCGTAGTTTCCTACACTGAGCTATAAATTTGCTCTGTATCTAGTGTTAACCAATCTCCCAATCTTTATGTACTTAACCCAAACAACTTTATCATTGTGTTCATTGCTGTCTTCTTTTATGTGCTAGCCATACGCTGTATTGTGCCTACTAATTTTTTTCAACCACCATTCATGCTGTCATTGCAATCAATCTGAGCTACCTATGTGCTTTAATATACCTACAATTTTCTCTCATATTTTATTTTTTTCTTGCTTTGTAACTGTTAGCATTTTTTATAAATTTTGCAAGTATTTACCTACTTAAAATTTTCTTAGATTAAGGACCTACCTGAAACGCTGCTCGTGCTAGTGGCTTTACAAGATTGTAATTACTATACTATGTATCCTCACAATCCCAATGTACCTTCTTGTATATATATATAAATAAATAAATAAATAAATAAATTTTATAGCCTTATATTGACAAGAAAAGTATAGGGCCAAAACAGAAGTGTCACAGTAAAGAGGTTAAGATTTGTTAAAAAATTTATGTTAACTGTCTAGAGGCCATATTGGCTTACTGATCAATTTTCAAATGTCTTGTCTATATCTGTATGTTAAATTAACATGAAACTTGCTGATGAAGCTACAGTACCTTTATGGCCTACATAGAAACTAGGTCAAGAAAATTCTATAGAGAAATGGTGTGACAGCCATATTAGTTTAGTCATAAATGTTCAAATATATTTTCCTCTGTAACTTTAGCTCTGATTGACATGCCATTTTTTTTTTAAAGATACTAATACCCATTTGGAATTTACATCATGTAGGAAAATATGGAGCCGACTAAATGGTGGGTCTTGTGATTGAATGGCAAGTCTACTGACTGAATGGTGGATGTAGTGACTGATTAGTACACACTGTGACCTAACTGTGCATCTGTGTTAAAGAACGACACATCTTGCCACTAAATAATAGGTCTTGTGACCGAGGTACACACATCCCGTGACCAAATGTCCTTTAACTTCCTGCATTGCTTCTCACAAATATAGCTTTCACATATACAGTAACTTGTTTATCTTCTTTCAATATGCATTATTTTAATTTAAATATGTTGTAGTCAGTAGATGTCCTATGATGTATACAATCATGGGGATGTCAGCTGTCAGCACATGACCCGACATGGGCATATACAGACCCTGTAGTCAACATTTTACTGAACAGTATCATATATAAATATACATGCTTAATTTTGTCAGTTGCAGAATACAAATTTTGCAAGATCTGTCCAACAGTTCTGTTTTTTAGTCACTTATAATTCCTTTTGTTTTATGTCACCTACAGTAATTTTTTGTGTAGCCCTCTACAATTCTTATTGATCTTCTCCCTACAAAATCCCATTGATATAATAAACTGTAGGGCACCCTCGGGAATCAAAATATTTTGTTTTAAATGTCGAAATTTATTATCATGAAAACAAAAACATCTCCAACATATTTAGTTAAGTCTTTCCAGTAATTAGCATTAATTATAATGAAGCATTTTTATTTACATAGTTATTACAAATAACAACTATTATAAGCACAAGGACAAGATAATGGTTGAGCTGTCGTTGACACGCGTGGCAACCAATATCAGCAGCCTGAAAAGCAGAAAAATATTTAAATTAATATTAATGATCTGTATTTTTGCATTATAAATATACAGACAAAATATGTACAGTTTGAGAACATCTTATATTTCTTCACATTTGCTAGTGTAACTATTGAATTTCATTCACAATTTGTCTTATCAACCCAATCCCAGAGACCCAGACACATGTTACTACATATTTCACAGGCAGCTATCCTAACTCTACTCCTTTCCCCAGTCAGCCCGACAGACATTATATCCATAATTCAATCACTTTAAACCAATGCTGGGAACATTAATGAAATACCATCTATGATATATAAGAGTGCTGCCCCTGCTCTTGCACCACCCATAGCTCTTTTATTCAACAAATCTAGAGTGTCATACTTTTCCTGATATCCTTAAAAAGAGCAAGAGTGACGCCAGTTCATAAAGGAGGTGAGAGAGCTGACAAACAATTACAGGCCAATATCAAATCTACCGATACTTTAAAAAATATCTGAGAATTTTATTTACAAACAGCTCTATTCCTACTTTGTAAAACTCAACATATTTTGCTTCTGTTCCCCAAAAATACCAACGATGCCATTATTAGTCTGCTTGATATAATCTACACAACTCTTGACAAAAATGAGTTCCCAATTGACCTCTTCAATGAGCTGAGAAAGGCCTTTGATACTGTAAATCATAACTACCTCTTACTTAAACTTTACCACTGTGGTATCCGAGGCCTTGCTCTGAACTATATTCGTTCCTATCTCAGTGACAGACACCAATATTTAATCATCAACTGCATATCCTCTCCCACTCTACCATTGACAGTAGGGGTGCCACAGGGCAGCATCTTGGGCTCTTCTATTTCTTATATACATCAATGATTTCCCAAATGTTTCTAACATTCTTAAATCTATACTATTTGCTGATGATACTACCTTCATCTATTTTGACCCTAACCCCCACACACTAAATAATATTGTCAATATTGAATTAAAAAATGTCCACTCGTGGATGTCAGCCAACAAATTTACACTAAACATAGAAAAGACCTTCTACATTTTATTTGGTAGTAAATCATCAAATTAGATTGAAACCAGATCCAACCCGGCGGGCAGACCAGCACTGCGAAGTTCGGAAACAACCGACGAGTGGTCCGGGTGCCCCCCAAAAACAACCCAAGGTGGGACTGCAGCTGCAGCAACGCTGCTGGAGGGAGAAACAAGAAAGCACTCCGAGAGCCCCACACAACACCCAGCTACGTCCGAACCTGAGAGGGAACCAAACGGGACTTTCTCCAGCTCACGAAAAACCCGACCTGGCAAGCTGGAAAGAACCAAATCCCTGGCAAGCAAACACACAGACTGGCTGGAAGCCTAGATCAGCCAGTCGTCGAGGTAAGCCAGAACCCGAACCCTTAACAGATGCAAACGGGTCACCATGACCGGGGTAAGGCATGTAAAAATGCAAAACTGCCAGATTCAAACCGACTGGAAGGCAACGAAAGCAGCAAGCTTGCTGCCCTATGACAAAACCGAGCCAGTCCCTGAACTCCGGATGAACCGAGATGTGCCAATATGCATTCTGGAGGTCCAGGGACACCATCCAAGCACCTGGCTCTAAACGCAGCCAGACCTAGGACAGAGTTATCATCCAAAAAGAAGGGCAAAAGACCCAGGGGTTCAGACGAGACAACTCCAGAATGAAATGCAGATCCACACAGTCCTGTTTCGGAACTGGAAGCAGCCGGGAAATCCACCTGAGGGACGCCGTCATTTCAACCATGCCCAAACGCACTACAAGGGCCTCCCACACCACCTTCAGTGGGATGTGGGAATTCGAAAACCTCCGGAAGGAGGGAACCAAGGAACCCAACAGAACCCAGAACCGACCTTGGGAAGGAGTTGAACCCATATCAAATGCATACTGGGAGAGGGGGGGGGATAGGAAAGCCCCTCCCCCTGTAACAACAAGCCCCACACTGAGGGTACCACCACTCAAGCAGGGTCAAATGGGGCCCAAGCCCCCCAAGTCAACTCCTCCCCAGCCCTGGGATCCTCCACGTCAGGAGCCGGGGCAGAGCCGTCCTCCAAACCCTCGGCATCTGGAGAAAAGGCAAAGTCCACCGAAAAAGCAGGGATGAAGGGGGGGCCTGCTGGCGCGACCCAAAAGCCCCGGCAGGAAGAACAGGCTCAAATGCCTCCGCCGCTGATCCGGAAGGGGCAGTTCCCGAAGCCACACGAGTCTCACCACCAAGAAAACCCTCAGGCGTTTGTGAGCCGGGGCAGGTAGAGGGAGGAGCAGGATAAACCACAGCATGGGAAAAACAAGGGGGGGGCACAGATAAAACCAGAGTCAAACGACTAACAACCCCCTCCCCCCTAAGTTTGGCTCCCTGTAACAAAAGCGGGGCAGCCGTGGAGCATCTGAAAAGGCAATTAACCTAGAGCGTTGCAGCAACCTAAACCGTGTACGCAACGCAGATGCTGCCTGCACCCAATCAACAGTATTATCAAACTGGGTGAACTGGTGTAAACGCAAGGAACACTACTCACAAGACTCCAGGTCAAAGGTGTCATTGACCCAACAGGCAGCATGGCAGAGGCAAAGATGGTGAATATAACCCTGACACAAGTGGACAGAGCAACCTTCAAACTCACATGAAGCGAAGTGGGACTCGGAGATCTCCTCCATCGGACCAGTGAGCTCCAATGTGGGTTCCCCGAGCTCTTAGGCTGACTGCTAAGAGAAGCCCAGGCGAGGTACTACTAGCCGGTTATCCCAGAGCTACCAAGCAAACTAAAAGCTGAACCCCCTGCGACTTGTGCAAGCACAGGGACCTAGCGGAGGGTCACCAAAATTATACAAGTGTTTCTACAGCCACACCTGGCAGACCCCCACCAGGAAAAAGAAAAGGAAAAGAAAAACCCTGCAAAAGCACGTAATTCCCAAGGGAATAGAACCAGCCGCTATGTGTATATCGCGACAGCTGCACAGTACCTTGCGCCCCTGCCTGTGACGATACTACCTTCTCCCCAACTAGGGCAGTATTTACAGGGGCACCTAGGGAAGGTGGCCCTAGGTGCATGCAGCCCTAGTACTCTTGTGTTACTCCTGGCTTGCACACCACCACACAATAGAACAACATCGCTATGGACAGCACTGCTCGAAAGGATGGAGCCAGATTCATCGACTGCCACCAAATACAACAGACTCTGAACTGGGGTTGGGTAGCCAGCATGGGAGGTCTGGGACCCCCCTCCCCCTTCCCAGAAAGGGGGGGAGTTAAACAGACAGCTGTGCAGCGGCTGTGATGTCATGCTTGTTTTCGATTGGGAGTACTGCTTGCTAGTTCGGCTTTCGGTTTGCAATTTTTAACCAGTTATAGTTTGTTTTGGAATTCCTACCTTTCTGGGTACCTGACCTGGTAGATGGCAGACATAGACTGTGTCCTATAACACGGGGGTGTCTATAAGCCATTACTCCTTGTGCCTCTCTGAGGGGGCCAGATTCCAGTGTTGGTCCCTGGTAAGCCTGGAATTCCATTGATTGACTGTTGCCATGGTTTAATATATACACATCAGCCCGGTATAGCTCCAGGGAGCTGAAGGAGCTCTCCACAGAAAAATAATTTATATGATATTCAAACAATGTAGTATACTCACAGTTGAATTACTTGTAAGGCAGCTAATTGGTCGTTTTCTATATCTGTCCTGGTACGCACACGGCGTATGTAAAGTCACTCGTTTTGGCTCAATTCCAGGTAAGTTTGAATGTACTCCACATTCTTGTGCATTAATACTCATTTCAATAGCAATCAACATTGCATTTGTATCCTGCAGTCGCTCAGCCCAGAACTGTGTACATAAAATGTTGTTATTCTTTAAATTAAAATAGCATACTTTAAATTTGAATGATAGCTAAGCTCAATTATTTAATTAAAATTACTTAAAACATAATGTGTAATTATACATTTTTCTTTTCAATTCATTATACTGATGTTTGATAATTGTATGTTGTACAAGCATCATTAATTTCATTTTTCCATTCCAATGAGTAAGCAGCAAAGTTTGTTCAATATATAAAATTGTTCAGCAATAAAAACAATACCCTGGGGTTTGTGATTAAAAATTTACCTTAAAGTACAATATAAAATAACATTCAGTATGCTGTTACAGAATTCAAACAAATAAGATTAAACAAATTAATATCATAGAATTTGATATGTACTCCATTTCGAGTACATATGTACTCCATATGTACTAAATAAAAAGAATGAAATCCATCATTCTTTGTAAAATCTCTTGTATGTATGTACCTTACCTAAATAAACATTTATTTATTTATTTATTTATTTATTTATTTATTTATTTATTTATAATTACCAAAACTGCAGTTGCATGTTGAGAAAACATTCCAAATGTGATGAGTTAAATGCATTACAATGTAACATTGCTCAGACATTTTTATGTTAAAACAGTTTTCATAGTCTCATTGTATCTGCCTATTATTAACACAATTTCTTTCAATTATTTCACTACAGTTTCTGTCTATTATTTTACTGTAATAGTGTTGTGATAAGATGCTGAAACATTAAACTCGCTGATCACGTAAACATTTGTGGATTTATTATGACACAACAAAAGTCTGATGCCAGTGTAACCCTACCAATTGTTCCCCCCTACCCTGTTATTAGTCCTGCCTTTCCTGGAGAGGCAGCTGGTGGTGGTTACGAATCTAGCAGTGATTCTAGCATCATCGTGATAATTATAATATTTCCCTGTTCTGTTCTATTATTAGTATAGTATCCATTTGTGTTCCATTTAATATTGTATGATTTATATAATATTGTATGAGGGGGTACCACCACTGGTGCAATTATAGGGACCCACAGCCTCAGAGAAGGGAACACAGAGCATTCAGGGAAAAACTTGCCATTTAACTCTGAATACATAAGAGTGTTCGCTTCTCCTACCACCCCCCTTGTATGATGTATAGAAAATAGAAGACTGTGTAGAGAGCTGTACTTACTTTTGCTGAGTAATTGTTGCACTTCATGATACCTGACAGTGACCCTGTCTCCCCAAAATAATAGGTTGCTCTCTCAATTCTGCACGACTCCATGCCACCAATTTGCATCATGCCCCATTCGGACCAAGACTCCACACTTGGTGTTATGAGAGCAAGTAAACCACTGTAGAAAAGATCATAAATACAGTACTGTATATATTAAAAGGAACCTTTCTAATATAAAAATATTGTAAGCCTAACATGTAGTGGTCAGCCAAGTTATGTACATCCAAGTTAATCACATATAGCATTCCTCTTTCCTCTCCGACATATTTACAAAACATTAAATAACTAATTACTCAATTACATATTTTTCAGACTAATGGGTCCTTAAAATTATTATTAACATAAAGCAAACCTTATAAGGCATTAATATTGGTGTAAAGATGAAATGATTTCAGCTGGCTTCCCATTGTCAGCCGGGACAGAATGGCTATCAGACTTGTCGATATCCTACTAAGACAACGAATAACAATCCCTAGGGTGTAACCAACAATATTTATCTAACTCCTAGGTACATATTTACTGCTAGGTATAACCAACAGCAGTTGCTTAACTTGCATATTAAGATCTATTTACAGATCTGTTTACTGCAGACCTGTTTACTGCTAGGTAAACAAAGACCTCTCTGGTGAAGAGTAAGAGGGTCCTTGATCATTCACAAGCTCCCTCACAGATCTTGGCAACTGCCCAATAAAAGATGACAAACACCAACTAGGTTCACTCAGCCTTGGGACAGCATCAGGAGAATATATATCCTTGCCTCACTGGGCTGTACCTCTTATGACTTCACTCCGAGACTTTTGCATTGCTTTGTGACATTGCATTTCTATGCAATACTATGCAATACATACTATGCAATATGCAATACATACTATGCAATATGCAATACATACTATGCAATATGCAATACATACTATGCAATATGCAATACATACTATGCTATGTATTCTCTCAAACCCAATGTACCTTCTTGTATATAAATAAATTTGCATCACAACCAAACCAGGTGGCATGTGGCATGCTATCACTCGGGTAGTGCATGTTGTGCCACATTTTTATGTGATATATTGAGACCTTGTTTGAGTCAACTTATATATTATTACGATATACAGTAAGTTGGGTTTGGCTGGTATGTGAATGCTTTGTCACGAAATGATGCAACTGCCTTGTTATAAAATTATGAGACGAATACCAAAATTGTCATAAAAATTAGTCAAGTCTGGCCTCACAAGAGTAAGCTAAGCAACGCAATAGTAGACCAGGCTGTACAATAGAAGGCCAGGCTGCACAATTTTGAACCAGGTAGCATAATAGTGAGCCAGACAGCAAGATAATGAGCCAGAGAGCACGATAATGAGTCAGACAGCATGATAATGAGCCAGACACCATAGTAGTGAGGCAGAGAGAATAATATGACCAAGGCAATATATTAGTACATCAGGTAGCATTATGACTACTTCAGTACCCCTACAACATGACAGACTAGGGAAAATGGCAGAGGACCTGATGGAAACTGACTGACCAGTCCACATGCTATGAACATGTAAACACAAGATCTGAACCACATTCTTGCCTCCTCCTTCGATTTGTACAGATTTAGAAAATATATATATTACAACCAATGACTTGCATTTGCTGAACCCTTGTCTGGTGAATGTGTGAGACACTAAAGAGGACAGCAGGTTCTCGGTAGCTGACTTTGTATGTGGGTTCCGATCTCTGTCTTTTTTAGCGAGCTGGTTACTCTGAAGTCACCACTTTAGTATCTCGCATATTGACCAGAAAGGGTTAAGTAAATGCATGTCACTGGGTATAATACATATATTACATATCTGCACAAACCCGAGGAATGAGCATGAGAGTGCGAGATCTCATGTTTACATGCTCGTAGTGTGCAGGGTGGTAGGTCGCTTTCTGCCAGTTCCTCTGCTGTTTTCCCTCATCTCCACTGTGTTGTAGGGTGGACTGATGTTATGACGGTGAGAGTACTGTAGCCACATATTTCCTGTCCTCACTCATTATGTCTGCTATCAAGTAAATTCAGGTAAAATATGTTGCCTGTAAAGGAAAGGCCGACAAACGTGCAAAAATACCTTTATCACCTTTCTATACCTTAGCAGTCTGTTAACACAAACCATGACTGACCTGTAAAGCAGATATTTTAGATATTCGGCCCAAGAGAAGACCTCGACAAGAAAACTGGCTGCTATAGTAAACGGACTTGGAATGTAATGACTCTTTGGTCCAGCACTTGTCTCATTATTCTTGAGTTCCCGGCATATAGACTGCTTGTCAACTTCAACCTCCATATCGTATAATCTGGAATCTTTCAAATGCTTCAAAATTGGTATGTCAAGGTCCCCAATAAACATACCCTGAAGGGTTATTCCTTGAAGCTGTTGGAAAGAAAAGAACATTAGTATATTTATTCTTCATGAATATTATCAACATTTATCATTCAGCATTTTATATAGTGAATATGACGAGAAGTAATAAATCATTGTAGTCATAAACATGAATCAATGTTTAACAGGAGCATGGTCAAAAATGCAGTACACTCAGCCACACAAATGTTAACTTTTTGACTGCGTGACATAATGAGGGATGTTCTCAGCAAATAGAAAAAAAACCAGTGCAACACAATCAGGGATGTTTTAAAGCACCACATAAAATATAAAAGTCCTACTGCATAAATAGGGCAACCAGACATTGTCCAGGGGTAATTACCTAAGTGTAATTACCTAAGTGTAGTTACAGGATGAGAGCTACGCTTGTGGTGTCCCGTCTTCCCAGCACTCTTTGTCATATAACGCTTTGAAACTACTGACGGTCTTGGCCTCCACCACCTTCTCCCCTAACTTGGGGGAGAAGGCGACAGTAAACACCTGCCAGCTTGAAAAAAATGGTGAGTTGGCTGATTTTGGCAAGATGGCTTCAGCTTGTATCAAGCAACCATGGCAGATGCAAGACCCTCCACCGCCCATTAACAACACTGTGGCTCACTAAGAAATTCAGAAGAACCTAATGGAAACAAACAAGAAAAGTGACTTTGATGATTCAGTTAAAGATTATGCACAGGCCTCAGAATGAAGTGATGCAGACAGTGATGGCAATGCACGTGTGTCTGCCCCAAGGCCAAAGCCTACACCATTACAACTCCCACTGAGGCCCCACTCCACATCACCACCACCACCAGAAGGTATAGCAGGTTTTGCAAAATAGCCTCATTTAAAAGCTGAGGTACAATAAGCATGCTGAGAGAGAACTATCAACAGCAAAGGCCCATGACTTTTCACCACACTCACCTTCACACATGCAAGGCATAACAGGCCGACCTCTCACAGTGTTCAAAAGAGAACTTGACACACCTTAAAAGGATGCCTCATCAACCAGGCTGTGACTCATATGTCATGCTGCAAGCAGCCGTGTCAAACAACCAGGAGGCCTGGTCAGAGACTGGGCCACAGGGAAGTTGATCCTTGGAATCATCGACACGTGACTGGTAGGACCCCAGCAGGTAGCATGGCAGAGACAGAAATAATGATCATCGTCAAGTAGCAAAGAAGACAAACACCCTTCAAGCTTGCACATGGCAAGTGCAAGCTCGATGGGCCAATCCACAGTAGACCACCCCTCCAGTTACCGTACAAGGGTCTCTTACCAGTGATCTCCCACATGGTGAAATTCTTCACCATAAAGTGCCAGGGCAAGCAGGAGAACATCACAATGAGCTATCTTTAAAACACCACACTGTGATTCTGCCCTAGACAATCCTTTGGAAACACTCCAGCCAGTGACACTGAACACTTTTTTTCCCACAGGTACCCCCACCAACACTGCAGGTACCTCTAGATCCAACACCTGCAGCGATGCCAGCTGTTGATCCTGTACAATCTTCCACCCCATAGTCAGAAGCAACACCACCACTGACTGATATGCCTCAACCTTGTTATTCCACAAAACAGATTTGGTTACAGCCACCAGTGTAATCTGCACTCTACAGTCTCACCTGGTCACAATGCTGTCATACCATACACCAATCACTGCTGTAACCTTTACATCAAATATATATCGAGTTACCATAGTGTGTTTATTATCCAAACCTGGCAGAGCACCTAAAATGAGTTTAGAAAACTTAATGGCTGTAGTCAATTCATCCTCAGTACAAGACAAACAACTGTCCACTGAAATTCATCATTAAATTTGGTAGTGGGGAAGCTTCCTTATACTGTATATGAATGTAAAACTCAAGACAATGGTAAAATATACTTTTGTACAACTGAAGCAACCATGAAAACATTAGAAGATATTTACAAATGAAAATTCCCAACTTATGGAAATTGATTGACTAAAAATAATAGAATCATTATTCTATAACTTACAAGTTCTCTGTTTGATGTGACAATAATTCCTCCATCATCAACCAGCAGTACCAGATATTCATACTGATCCCACCGTTCTGAATTCCGCAGCTGTTCCACAAAACCATTGTGTAGGGAACTTGAGGTAAGATTTACTGCCACAACTGGGAAAAAAACAGCATTTAATGTAATGAAATGCCAATTTCTGGAGGAGCTCCAGTGGCTCCTTGAAGCTATCTTCCAGAGATTGCTTCTTACTAAAAGTCACATCAGTCATGAGTGGTACTGTTTGGCCTACTGGGAATTAGAGCAAGAACCTGGCTCCCCCCCTCACACAGGCAGAGAGAGCATGTGATGGTGGTGAGGTGACAATCTGCCCCCTCACCACAAAAAATCACCAGAAAGTCAGTGCAGCTTTACAAACAACTGGAGGGTTCATAGCAAACAAAGCCTCAAAAACTACCAAGCAACTACTGCAAACAAGTAGCACAAAACAAGTGATTCACTCAAATTAGCTTGAAAACTCATCAGTACTGATTACCACCACCAGGCAGCCTGGACCCAGCTCCCAGCCAGCTCCCCAAATCAATAATAATAATAATAATAATAATAATAATATGTTTATTCAGGAAAGGGTTCTGGACGTGATGAACAAACCAGGATGAAATGATAAACCTGGAGGGTGGAAGGGAGTCATAGAGCCGCTGGGACTCTGAAGTTAAACTAATCAAAGAGAACAAGAAAGGGAGGTACAGTATCAGGAAGGAGGAGAGGTGGCAGGCACTTAAGATGAATGAGAGAAACCAGGCTGGGAGACATGACCCACCACTACACACAACCGACCGGGCTCAGGAACATTAACCTAATACCGAGCTGCCAGCACCCTGTTAGAATGGCACAACCCCCAAGCCTGAATCTCAGCCTATAGGACATATTAGAGAAGGTGACAGCCAAAGCCATGTATTTATGAACATCATGGGCCCAAGTGTAGAATGCAGGGTGGCTAGACTTGATGACACTGAGGACAACTTATGATATGCGAGGCTTGGAACAGGGAACCAAGGAACGAGGTGAGGGGGAGGTGAGCTCCAAAAATGGAGTTCACCTTCCGCTAGTCAAGCATGCAGGAACAACAGAGCCTTTGCCAAGACCCTAAGGAAAGGAGAGGGTTGCCAGTCAGCGAGGATGAGCCCGAGACCTCAAACTGTAACCAAAAAGTGGAGATAGACCTAAACTCAAAAAGAGGCCAGGTCCATCATAGAAAAGAACTCTGTAAGTGGTGATCAAGCACATCTGCACAAACTACAGAAGGTGCAGCATGGGGAGGATGGAAACTTCCAGAAAAAAAGAAGAATGCAAATCACTTAATAGGACCCAGAAACAAACTAGGAGAAACAGCCGAGCAATCCAACTCATACATAGCAGGGGGGAGAAGAAAAATTATTCCCCTGTAACATAAGACCCTCTGTGGAGGGAACCAAGAAGGACTCAAAGGAATCCAAGGCCACTACTTGGGCTCCTCCTCAACCCTGGAAGCCTGCCACTGAGGCCCCAGAACAGAGCCGAAGTCCTCGCCCAACACCTGACACAGGAATATGTCTTTCTAGGGAGAAGGCTCAGGGCAAGGGTGCAGTTATGAAGGCAAATGCCCTGAAACCCTGGCGGGACTGGAAGGTTCAATTAACTACCTCTGCCGCTAGTATGGAAGGGACCACTTCCTGAAAAAGGTCAAGTTAAACCCCCGACCCATCTTGAAAACCCTCAGACAATTCAGAGCTGGAACCAGAGAGTGTAGAAGCTGGGCAAACCACACCCATAGGTGAAGGAAGAGGAGATGTGGATTGAGTTCGGGTGGTGATTACGAACATCTCCAATTCCATATCCCTAAACACCATAGGGGCCAATTCTGGGGCTTCCATTTTATCAATATGCCACAAACACTTCAGCTTCACATAAGCAAACCTAACCCTAAAGTGTCAGCTCCTTAGAAAGCCTCCAATTGGAAGGCAGAATCCATGAAGGCAGAGACCCAGTAAGAACATACATCACAGGACTCAGGGTCATTAACATCACCAACCAAACAGGCAGCATAGCAGGGGCACAAAGAATGATTGTTGCCAGGTAGCAAACATGATAAACACTCCTCAAACTCACAAACAGCAAGACTGAACTTGCCAGGCCACTTCATAAGGCGCACAACAGAGACCAGAGGGGATTCCCAGGGCCACTCGCGTGTAAAAACAGATACTAACCACCAGACTATGACAGGCAACTATGGCATGCAAAAAAAAAAGTGCGAGCCCCTAGCATGTCCCAAAACAGCCAAAGGCACAACCAACCCCCCAACAAAGGACCCAGCAGAGGAATGAAGACTTCTGAACAGCCCAAGGTGAGGCCTCCACCCAGATGGGCCGGCCTCACAGGAATGAACACCCAAACACACCACAGAAGGGAAACACTGGCTCTGCAAGAGCAGTGTTAGTTCTGTATGACTCAGTTGCAGTAGTAGTTTGATGGTTTTTGAGGCATCATTTTCTGTGAACCCTGCAGTTGTCTGTAAAGCTGCACTGATGTTCTGGAGGCTTTTTTAGCGAGGTGATGGATTATCACCTGCTCCCTGCACCTCTGAAGGGGACCAGGTTCTGGCTCTGGTGTTCGATAGGCCAAACAAAACTACCTGTCACTGATATGATTTTTTAAAATAAAGCACTCTCAGGAAGATAGCTTCAGGCAGCCACAAGGGGCTCCCTCTAAAAAATGCCATAGATAACTATATTACATATCTTGGCACTGAAAAATACCAGGACATATTTCACCGACTTAAGACTTGGATTATGAGTGGAATTGCACAGAACTATATTATATTGTATTGGTACTGTGATTTTGACACCAAGTTTAGGTTGCTGTGATGATATCTTAATGCTCATTTGCTTAGAGTCAGTGCCATACATACCTTTCCTATGTACAAATTTGTGTTTTTGTTCACATTTCATTTAATTTCTATGATCTTTGGTGTAAGCCTATGTACTGCATTACAAATATGTTAGACACATCTCATAAAAATTACAGAGAAAAATTAAAGAGTACACTGTATTGTAGAGCATTGAGTATAATGAAGTGCACTTTTCTGAAACTATGAGAGGGGAAGCAGCTGAAATGGAGAAGAGATAAAGGAAATCCCAACAATTTTGGTCAAGGCAAAAGAATCCTTCCCTTCTTCTTCCTGTAAAAACCTCGCAATTTGGAAACAGAGCCCCTGGAGACAAAAGCCTCTAGTTCCACTTTGATGCAAAAAGGTCCAGCCACAGGCAATCAAATGACTCGCAAGGGCAACAGGACATATCGGCGACCGTCAATTTCTTTCCCTCCACAGTGAGGGGACAAAAAGGAGACTATCTGTAGTACATTTCCCACACCACACACATGAACAAAGCAGAGAGCCTAACCCCGAGTAACCAAAAGACAAGCAGCATGCAGAGTTCATCCCCACAGTACAAGAAACGGAAATGACCCCACATAGATACAAAGAACCACCAGATCCTTTGTTTTGGCCTGCTTTATAAATAATAAAGGTTTGAGGCAGTTTATTTTTCCTTGGTCAGCTAGTAGTCTGCACTTTCTCTCTTGCTCTATGTCTGTTTGCAACTTCACTGCCTTTCTTGGGTATTCTCCTCAATGCTTCTCTGGGTTTGGGGCTTTTGGTGGTGAACATGGTGGTCATCTCTTGTTCATTGGGGGGTGCCTCTTGGCTTCATTGTTCTTGTGCTGTACTTTGTGTTAGCAGAAGGCACCTTTTTCTCGCCTCAAAAAACTACCAAGCAACTACTGCAAACAAGTAGCACAAAACAAGTGATTCACTCAATTAGCTTGAAAACTCATCAGTACTGATTACCACCACCAGGCAGCCTGGACCCAGCTCCCAGCCAGCTCCCCAAATCAATAATAATAATAATAATAATAATAATAATATGTTATTCAGGAAAGGGTCTGGACGTGATGAACAAACCAGGATGAAATGATAAACCTGGAGGGTGGAAGGGAGTCATAGAGCCGCTGGGACTCTGAAGTTAAACTAATCAAAGAGAACAAGAAAGGGAGGTACAGTATCAGGAAGGAGGAGAGGTGGCAGGCACTTAAGATGAATGAGAGAAACCAGGCTGGGAGACATGACCCACCACTACACACAACCGACTGGGCTCAGGAACATTAACCTAATACCGAGCTGCCAGCACCCTGTTAGAATGGCACAACCCCCCAAGCCTGAATCTCAGCCTATAGGACATATTAGAGAAGGTGACAGCCAAAGCCATGTATTTATGAACATCATGGGCCCAAGTGTAGAATGCAGGGTGGCTAGACTTGATGACACTGAGGACAACTTATGATATGCGAGGCTTGGAACAGGGAACCAAGGAACGAGGTGAGGGGGAGGTGAGCTCCAAAAATGGAGCTCACCTTCCGCTAGTCAAGCATGCAGGAACAACAGAGCCTTTGCCAAGACCCTAAGGAAAGGAGAGGGTTGCCAGTCAGCGAGGATGAGCCCGAGACCTCAAACTGTAACCAAAAAGTGGAGATAGACCTAAACTCAAAAGAGGCCAGGTCCATCTTAGAAAAGAACTCTGTAAGTGGTGATCAAGCACATCTGCACAAACTGCAGAAGGTGCAGCATGGGGAGGATGGAAACTTCCAGAAAAAAGAAGAATGCAAATCACTTAATAGGACCCAGAAACAAACTAGGAGAAACAGCCGAGCAATCCAACTCATACATAGCAGGGGGGAGAAGAAAAATTATTCCCCTGTAACATAAGACCCTCTGTGGAGGGAACCAAGAAGGACTCAAAGGAATCCAAGGCCACTACTTGGGCTCCTCCTCAACCCTGGAAGCCTGCCACTGAGGCCCCAGAACAGAGCCGAAGTCCTCGCCCAACACCTGACACAGGAATATGTCTTTCTAGGGAGAAGGCTCAGGGCAAGGGTGCAGTTATGAAGGCAAATGCCCTGAAACCCTGGCGGGACTGGAAGGTTCAATTAACTACCTCTGCCGCTAGTATGGAAGGGACCACTTCCTGAAAAAGGTCAAGTTAAACCCCCGACCCATCTTGAAAACCCTCAGACAATTCAGAGCTGGAACCAGAGAGTGTAGAAGCTGGGCAAACCACACCCATAGGTGAAGGAAGAGGAGATGTGGATTGAGTTCGGGTGGTGATTACGAACATCTCCAATTCCATATCCCTAAACACCATAGGGGCCAATTCTGGGGCTTCCATTTTATCAATATGCCACAAACACTTCAGCTTCACATAAGCAAACCTAACCCTAAAGTGTCAGCTCCTTAGAAAGCCTCCAATTGGAAGGCAGAATCCATGAAGGCAGAGACCCAGTAAGAACATACATCACAGGACTCAGGGTCATTAACATCACCAACCAAACAGGCAGCATAGCAGGGGCACAAAGAATGATTGTTGCCAGGTAGCAAACATGATAAACACTCCTCAAACTCACAAACAGCAAGACTGAACTTGCCAGGCCACTTCATAAGGCGCACAACAGAGACCAGAGGGGATTCCCAGGGCCACTCGCTGTAAAAACAGATACTAACCACCAGACTATGACAGGCAACTATGGCATGTAAAAAAAAAAAAAAAAGTGCGAGCCCCTAGCATGTCCCAAAACAGCCAAAGGCACAACCAACCCCCCAACAAAGGACCCAGCAGAGGAATGAAGACTTCTGAACAGCCCAAGGTGAGGCCTCCACCCAGATGGGCCGGCCTCACAGGAATGAACACCCAAACACACCACAGAAGGGAAACACTGGCTCTGCAAGAGCAGCGTTAGTTCTGTATGACTCAGTTGCAGTAGTAGTTTGATGGTTTTTGAGGCATCGTTGACCAGACCACACACTAGAAGTTGAAGGGACGACGACGTTTCGGTCCGTCCTGGACCATTCTCAAGTCCATTCTGACTTGAGAATGGTCCAGGACGGACCGAAACGTCGTCGTCCCTTCAACTTCTAGTGTGTGGTCTGGTCAACATACTTCAGCCACGTTATTGTGACTCTTCGCCTGCATTTGAGGCATCATTTTCTGTGAACCCTGCAGTTGTCTGTAAAGCTGCGCTGATGTTCTGGAGGCTGTTTTAGCGAGGTGATGGATTATCACCTGCTCCCTGCACCTCTGAAGGGGACCAGGTTCTGGCTCTGGTGTCCGATAGGCCAAACAAAACTACCTGTCACTGATATGATTTTTTAAAATAAAGCACTCTCAGGAAGATAGCTTCAGGCAGCCACAAGGGGCTCCCTCTAAAAAATGCCATAGATAACTATATTACATATCTTGGCACTGAAAAATACCAGGACATATTTCACCGACTTAAGACTTGGATTATGAGTGGAATTGCACAGAACTATATTATATTGTATTGGTACTGTGATTTTGACACCAAGTTTAGGTTGCTGTGATGATATCTTAATGCTCATTTGCTTAGAGTCAGTGCCATACATACCTTTCCTATGTACAAATTTGTGTTTTTGTTCACATTTCATTTAATTTCTATGATCTTTGGTGTAAGCCTATGTACTGCATTACAAATATGTTAGACACATCTCATAAAAATTACAGTGAAAAATTAAAGAGTACACTGTATTGTAGAGCATTGAGTATAATGAAGTGCACTTTTCTGAAACTATGAGAGGGGAAGCAGCTGAAATGGAGAAGAGATAAAGGAAATCCCAACATTTTTGGTCAAGGCAAAAGAATCCTTCCCTTCTTCTTCCTGTAAAAACCTCGCAATTTGGAAACAGAGCCCCTGGAGACAAAAGCCTCTAGTTCCACTTTGATGCAAAAAGGTCCAGCCACAGGCAATCAAATGACTCGCAAGGGCAACAGGACATATCGGCGACCGTCAATTTCTTTTCCCTCCACAGTGAGGGGACAAAAAGGAGACTATCTGTAGTACATTTCCCACACCACACACATGAGCCAAGCAGAGAGCCTAACCCCGAGTAACCAAAAGACAAGCAGCATGCAGAGTTCATCCCCACAGTACAAGAAACGGAAATGACCCCACATAGATTCAAAGAACCACCAGATCCTTTGTTTTGGCCTGCTTTATAAATAATAAAGGTTTGAGGCAGTTTATTTTTCCTTGGTCAGCTAGTAGTCTGCACTTTCTCTCTTGCTCTATGTCTGTTTGCAACTTCACTGCCTTTCTTGGGTATTCTCCTCAATGCTTCTCTGGGTTTGGGGCTTTTGGTGGTGAACATGGGTGGTCATCTCTTGTTCATTGGGGGGTGCCTCTTGGCTTCATTGTTCTTGTGCTGTACTTTGGTGTTTAGCAGAAGGCACCTTTTTCTCTGTCCAGACCCCTATCTTGTTCCCATGGGTCAGCCCTGTTTGTCTTTTACGATTCAGAAACACCATTCTCCTCCACAGAGGTGCTGTTGCAAATAAGCTCAGGAAGCTACTGATGGGGCCCTCCCAGAAATCAAACATTGAATACAATGAAACACTTTTCTTGTTTCTGAGACTGTGAGCAGCAGCAGCATTGAACAGCCCGGTTGATTGGAACACCAACCAGGAGCCCTCGTTAGAGACCGAACCATAGGGATATTGATCCTCGGAATTATTTACAAGGATACAACAGGTATTCAGGTGCCTTACTTTCTTCTAACAGTCACCTATGCTTTCTGGTGGGATTTTCTCATTATGGGTTGATCTCTGATCCCCCCCCATGCTTCCCTCACCCCATTCTGGTCCTGGCCTTGGGTATGTCACAGGATGGGTCTCGAGAGGCCTGGGGTGTGTAGCTGAAGATTAGTGGTCACCAGAGCTATGGTCAGAGACCTACTAGGGGAACCATGAGAAAATAAAATTTCATTATATACAATGCTTTATCTAATTTGTCTAATTATCTACCTTTTTTATTTTTATTTTTATTTTTATTTTTATTTGTTCTCGACACATTTTATACTTTAATCTCAATTAGTATTAAGTTTTAGTCTTTAATGTTTTTCCTGCCCAAAACGCTTTCCGTAATAGTGGCTTTAGGCATTGTATGTACTAGCTCTATCTATAAATCTATCAAGTGTTATAAAACCTCTTGTATGTATGTATTTTACCTGAATAAACATTTATTTATTTATTTATTTATTTATTTATTTATAATTTTAATTAATTTGGTGTTTTTTAACCCTTTTATCTAACTACATTTACTGGGACTCCACTAACATAACTTCCTACATAACTAACCTAATCTGCACCAACAATGTTAATTAAAATATCTCGTCTCCGGTCTGGGAACCTTAGATCACAACCATTTCAGGTCGACAAGTTTGTTATATATCACAATATAACAGTTGGCATATCACAATAGCACGATATAGCTTTGTGAAAATCATTGGAGCAGGACAGGGACTGAACCAGCATCATAGGACACCCCAGACACACACACCTTAAGTTAACTAACCCATTGGACCATGATATGCATTATGTAATTCAGATGGATCCCAACATACTTACACATATCTTCATATACTTATATACTTACTTACTATGATATACTTACAGCATATCATAGTCCAATGGGTCAGGGTGCGCATCTGGGGTGACCCCATGACGCAGTTTCGATCCCTGTCCTGCTCCAATGATTTTTGCAAAGCTTGTGTATTTGTATGCAAGTAACTCAAGATTACTAATAACTAACAAATTCTATACAAAAACAAATCAAGATAACTAACCTGCAGCCATTACTTCAGATCCATCCTTTTTTACTATGACTGGGGCAGAAAGAATAGCACCAAGGGAATGAGGTATGACAGAGACTTTCCTATTGAGCTCTCCTCTACGCAGTGCTGGGTTGTACCAGGGATCCTGCCACTTGCTCACGCCAGGCTTCTGGCTATTTGAAGAAAACATTAACTAGTGTATATTTTACCTTGATCTTTTACATGTAGGTACACAACCTATATAAATGATCCAACAGAGGGAATACAGAATTATATTAAAATGTTTCTTGAGGTTATCTTGAGATGATTTCGGGGCTTTAGTGTCCCCGCGGCCCGGTCCTCAACCAGGCCTCCACCCCCAGGAAGCAGCCCGTGACAGCTGACTAACACCCAGGTACCTATTTTACTGCTAGGTAACAGGGGCATAGGGTGAAAGAAACTCTGCCCATTGTTTCTCGCCGGCGCCCGGGATCGAACCCGGGACCACAAGATCACAAGTCCAGTGTGCTGTCCGCTCGGCCGACCGGCTCCCTGATGATGATGCAAAGCTACTAGGGAAGGTAGAAAATGACCTGATGACAAAATAAGTGTATAGAGCAACACTTGTCAGATGGAATTCAACATGAAGAAAGGCCATGTTATGGAATGTAGAATAGTATAAAATAAGCTATGCACAACCTACAAATTATATGGACAGTAATTAAAGAACTCTAATAAAGCAAGAGATCTAGGGGATAGTTCTGGATAGTAGAATGTCACCAGAGGAGCAAATAAAGAATAGTGTGCGAGGAGTATGTGCTACACTTTCCAAATTCAGAATTGCTTTTAAATACATCGATGGTGAAATACTAAAGAAACTGTTCACAACTTTTGTGAGATAAAAACTGGAATATGGAGCAGCTGTATGGTGCCCATATCTCAAGAAGCACATCAACAAACTCGAAATGGTGCAAAAACATGAAGCAAAATGGCTTCCAGAACTGAAAGATAAGAGCTACGTGGAGAGGTTAGATGTGTTAAATATACCAAAGCTAGAAGACAGAAGGAAAAGACAAGAGGCGAAATGATCACTACCAGCAAAATAATAACGAGAATCAACACAATTTATCAAGAAGAATTCCTGAAACCTGGAACTTCAAGAACAAGAGGTCATAGATTTAAGCTATGGAAGCAAAGCTGCCAAAATCTTTTTAGAAAGTTCACTTTTGTAAACTATGATAGATAGATAGAATAATTTGGGTGAGAATGTGGTGGATGCCAAAACTGTCAGTAATCTTAAAGTGTTATATGACAAAGAGTACTGGGAAGACAGAACACCACGAGCATAGCTCTCATCCAGTAACTACACTTAGGTAATTACTGGTAGGATGGTTAACAGTGGCAAGGTCAGCAAAGCAACCAAGAACCAAAATATAAACCAAACTGTGTTATGGACTATAACATAAACATGAGCTTGGTTGATATGTGTGACATGATGGCTGGTGCTGTTGAGTGTTTACATGAAACTGTAAAGTGGACCATGAAGTTGATTTTCCACCTTGTTAACCTAACCATGCTCGGTTAGGTCACTTACTTACTATAGTAAGTGTAAGTAATACACTTACTATATGTATATGGTGAAGTCACGCCATAGACTAACAATGTGTGCGTGCTTAGTAATTGTCAAAATGACAAGGCTAACAAGCTTAGCAAGGTTGTTCATGTCATAACCAGAGGCATTAACACACTTTGTGTGGTCTTACACACAACATAATCACATTGGCCTCTTGCGCATTTTCCAGTAGCTGGTATATATTTAGTTTTGTGTAACTAAAAGTCCTTTTTGATAACCAGTCTGTCTGGCACAGAATGAGACAATGTTAGATTGTAGGATGCCTACTACTTTATCAGTCTAAATATTGTCTCATACTGTGTCAGACAGACTAGCTTTCAAAAAAGCACTTTGTTACACAAAACTAAATATATACCAGCTACTGGAACACGTGCAAGAGGCCAATGTGAGTGTATTGTGTGTGTAAGAATGCACAAAGGAGGCCAAAAGCATGTAAGGTACTCAATAGTGTGGTGTAACGAGTGCAGCACTGCCGTGTCATGTGAACTGCTTCAGTGACTATCACACCCTCCAGAACTTTTGAGTGTTTCATAATGGAGTATAAACATGTATATATTGAGTGAGTGCATATATTAATGAAACTTCAGGAATACATCTGAAAACTGAATGGCCCACACAATGCTGCCAGAATGCTCACTGCAGGAGTAAGCATGAATTGGTGACATCTTGTGAGATTTCTCCATTTGTTCACAGACATGGTAAGTAATATTTATTTTTTGTTATTTTTCTCGTGATTAGGGAATGGATTTTAACAATATTACAAAGAAAAAATCTTTACTTTTTTTATTGTGCACAGTGAAGCTATCAACTATAAATAAAGGTTCAATACAGGTGTTAATTTATAAATATCTTATAATGTCAAATTATTTATGATTACTTATGTTAACAAATGTAATAAAAAAATCCAGTCATTTTATTGTGAAGAAAATGGAAAAAGGTTGTGAAAATGGAAAAAGGTTGTGAAAATGGAAAAATTTGTGTAGATACCTTTCAGGATAAAATCTTGTTAGTCCAAATCTGGTGAAGACAGCTCTGCCAATGATATCAGAAGATGAATGTTCCTCATGCCACTTTTTAACCAAAGGCTCCGTCCATGTTTGGGACCATACCAATCCTTGGAACAAGTCATCATTGCCTGAAATTAAAATTCTTACAAAACAAAGTACAGTACAGTGGAACCTCGGCTTACGAATGCCCTTATTTACAAATTGTTTGGGTTATGAGCCGAATTTCTTCATAAAATTTGGTTCGGTTTATGAGCATTGTTTCGAGTTGTGAGTTTGTTAATACATGTATGGGTCGACCGAGCATATCGTTCCTGGTGGAATGGGTGACCACATATAACAGTGCCTCCCGCGTAGTGACGATCGCTTGAATTCTTTGTAAAGAATTAAATTTTTTTCAGCTTTATTTTGTTTCTAAACATAAAAGTAATTATTATATACCATGCATTGGGTCCCAAGAAAGTCAGTGGTAAGGTTCAACCTATGAAAACACATATGAGGATGACAAAAGAGGAAAACAAAGTCTCTATGGAAAGGTTCTTAGTGAGACAAACAAGCAGTGAGCCACGACCAGGTCCCATTGGTATGCCTACAAAACGTAGAAGAGAGAGTGTACCCCAAAGAAGTCATCACTGCCTGATGTAATAATGGAAGGGGACTCCTCCTTCCAAACACTAACACCTCTCCTCCTCCTCCTCCTCCTCCCCCTCTTCCTCACCATCTCCCATACACCAACAAGAAGTCATCAATAAAATAAGCTTTAACTAGTACATACTATAGTATGAAATATTTGTGTATATTATGTATGAAATGGATTTTGAAGTTAATATTTTTGAGAGTGTGGATCAGATTATTTTAATTTACATTATTTCTAATGGAAAGATTTGTTTCGGGCTGTGAATTTTGGGGTTACGAGCTGTCTCTGGGAATGGATTAAATTCGTAAACGAAGGCACCACTGTTGAAGAGATCAATGCTTTTCATAATATGCTGTCTAGTGTTACCATATTAACCTTCAAAGAGCAAGTATCATTAAAATTGTCACATCACCCATGCACTGAGAAAAAGGCATTTACTGTATTATAATAAAATGCCTCTTGCTGGTGGGGTCCAAGGTGCCTGCTATTTGCTAGCCACTTTGGTTAGCTCCTCACCTATCTCATCACACCAGGCCCTTATGAGTCAATTAACAGCCAGCCCTCCTAAGGTTTCCCAACGTCAAGAAAATGGTCAATTTAAAGTGTCCTCTCCTAACCTACCAGAGGACCCAAAACAGAAAATGGGACAGTACGTCACTTTCGCCAGCCACTTTCATTTTCTAGTATGACAATTTTTTACCTTATATAACGCATAGGAGCAAAATACAACATTCTTTTTAGGAGGACAGGTTGTGATAAAATTCCTACTGGGGACTGGAGGTCAAAACCTGGCCTTTCCTTACAGAGGTGCATGGAGTAGGGGATTTGTACACAGCCTTGCCACAATAGCAGCCACCAGGAAAGTAAGGAGAAAATCAACAAACAACTACAAGGTAAGTCAGCAACTTAGCAAACAATCTACAAAGCAGTTAGGTCATTTACCCTCTCGTTCCAACTGCCAACCACCAGGTCTCGGCAGTGGGAACTCATGGATCAGTCGGTGAGACACCTCAGTCAAGAGCCGCCCAAAAGGAAAACTGACTTACTTTGAAGGCAAAAGGGAGGATGCACGGAGCCATCTTAAAGAGGCATTTCATTACATTCAACACTGGTTTTTTGGGAGGGATCCAAGGTGGCTCCCTGCTGTTATCTCACCATAGGAAACAAAACAGAAAGGAGAACTTACCAGGGAAGGAGGCGGGCATAAAACTACAACCCTGGGAAGCAAGATGCAACAGTGTTGGGCACTAAAAACCATAGTGCACATGTGACTACAACTGAGGAAAACATAAGAAAAGAATATGGATTCAAGAAAAAGGAGTCAGGTGACTCAAAATGCCAAGAACCCCAAATGGTGTTGCGATAAAAAAAAGAAAATCAAGCATTGAATGTAATGAAATGCCATTTTCTGGGCGAGTCCTATAGGATCTCCGGAGCTATACCGGGCTGATATGTATGTATTAAACCAGGACATCATTCAATTAGATTGGAGTTCTAGCCTACCTATATATATATATCCCAAATGGTGCTGCCCCAAATGGGGTTCTATATATATATCTAGCCTACTCAATATATTTAAAACTTTGAACTGCAATGTCAATCCTGACCTTAAAGTTTCCTAGAAGGTTGTAACAGAACCCATGGGCATCACACCAGAAACAAATACCTACTTGATATTCCAAGAGTGAGACTTCACCAAAATAGAAATGCTCCACAACTCAAGGGACCCAGAATGTGGAATGACCTACCTAATCATGTCAAAGGCTGTACCTCACTCAACCAGTTTAAGAGTAGAACTAAGTACTACCTAATTAACTCCATGTAACCTATCTTACCCCCTAAATGCCAACCCATGTCTTGCTATTCTAAATAATGCTGTTTGTTGACCAACTTATACAATTGCTGATTTCTGCCATGTTCCCCCCTTTTTTTCTTTTCTTTTTTTATTCCTTTTTTCAACACAATTTATACTTTTCTCCCAATTACTATTAAGTTTAGTCTAAGTGTTTTTTCCTCCACACCTTGCCCGAAACGCTATGCGTATTAGTGGTTTTAGGTATTGTATGTACTAGCACTATCTATAAATCCAACAGAATGTTTGTAACTCTGCATCTATGTACAGTATGTACTTTTCCTGAATAAATTATTATTATTATTATTATTATATTATTATTATTATTATATTATTACTATTATATTATTATACCGAAGACCACGACCCAGAAACTGTCCCCCTCAGAGAGGCATGAGAAACAATGGCCTATAGAAACTCCCATGGGATTGGAAGCAGTCTATGTCTGCCATCTACCGGGTTAGGCACCCAGAAAGGTAGACGTCTCAAAACAAACTCCACTGACGGTTGGAACAAGTTGGGGGAGAAGGTGGTGGAGGCCAAGACCGTCAGTAGTTTCAAAGCATTATATGACAAAGAGTGCTGGGAAGACGGGACACCACGAGCATAGCTCTCATCCTGTAACTACACTTAGGTAATCACTTAGGTAATTACCTGGTTAAAACTGCTACCAAAAACCGAACTATCAAGCAGAACTTCACAATCTGAAAATAAGCAAACAAGCATGATGTCACAGCTGCCACCGTGCTACTGTCTGTACAGCTCTCCCCTCCCCAGGAGGGGGAAGGGGGAGCCCCAGACCCCTCGCATCGACTATCCAATCCCAGTTCAGGAGCTGTCCTGGTCGTTGCACTGGGTGCTCTCTTCTCCCTTCTCCTCAGTTTGGGGTGGCCCCCCTTGGTTCAGGGCTGTTTTTCTACAGCTCTTTTCTTGTTGGCATTGGCCTCTGGGGGTCGGGTCGGAGAGTTTCATGCTCTCCTCTGGCACAGGGGTTTCTGCTCTTTCAGTCCTGGTGGTCTTTTCTTAACTTGCAGCCGTCTCCTCCTTTTCTGGTGAAGAATGAGTCTGCTGCTTTCCAAAGGGGTCCTTGGGTTATTGATGCTTAGTTAGTTTGGCCGGAGGCACATCATGTTTTGTGTCTGTTTGTGGCTCTTCATCGTTATTTGCGCATTATGGCCTCTGTGGCAGAGGATGCGCTTTGGGTTGACCCAGTTTCCCTTCTTCCCTATTCCAGGGCGCGGGTATCCCAGGTTGTCCGCAGGATTAATTGGTCCAGCCAGCCCTGTGATCTTTCCCCATGCCCACGCCGTTCGTAAGTTCGGCATTCACCTGCTGCTTTGGTAATGTAGTAGTTTGTTTAGAAATTCCTA
>WNGS01159111.1:152611-180111 GCA_020271785.1 Procambarus virginalis
TAATGCTTCATTTCTAGGAGCTGGAAGGCCTCTAGAAATTACTTCTTATAGCACTCTGACAGAAGAGGACTGTGACCAAACCACACACTATAAAGTGAACTAAAGTGAAAGTGAAAGATTACTAACGATTGCCAGGAAGCTTCGTGACCAGCTCTTTATTTTCGTCTAATTTCTTAATAAAAATATACTTTTTTCAGATTAAAATTATGTTTTCTTGTGTTTGTACATTCAGCACCAACATTATAATGAGTAAATATATCATATTTATCATTACTATCATAACTTCTGAAGCTTTGTGAGCTTGTGTAGCTTGTGGTAATGTATTGCGGTAATTAGACGGACCCCATCACACCAATATCTGGATAACTGCTTGATGGGGCTCTGGCAGTAGTTCTCTCCCAAGCCCAGCCCAGGCCAGGCTTGACTCGTGAGATGCACTGCCCAAAAACCAGAGACCTATAACAAAAACCATGGGCTAAAACCTAAAATGCAGTTATACAGAGAAGGTCCCCCCATTACTGCAGAATGACAGCTGAAAGGTGTAACAAAATCAACAACTGGAGAACTTTGAATACGTGGCTTCAAACCCAGGGGCAGTAAATAGTAAAGAGCAGAAAAGCCAACACCCAGACAATTAATCATATTGAATGTTTGTAACCGTAGATCATCAAGATTGTATCTCTGCTTAGGTAAATGAATTGTGGGGTTCAGTCCCTGAGCCCATTATGTGCCTCGTAACCTCACTACGCCACAGATGGGTATGGGGTGCATAAAAATGAACTAAACTAACTAACTAACCATCCTACTACAGTATAACTAGGCAGAACACAAAAGGGCACCTGGAGAAAGAAAACATCAAATCAAATTAAATCAATAAAATAATATATTCAGGTCAAGTACATACATACAAGGTGAGATACAAAACATTGATGGATTTAAACATCTTCCTAGTACTAGTTACTAGGTACATATATATAGCTAGTACGTTAGTACATACAATGCCTAAAGACACTATTACGAAGGTGTTTAGGCAGGAAAAACACTAAAAAACAGTTGTATATTTTGGTATAAAAGACTTTTTATATAGAAAAAATACAATTATTGAAAAACAGCGCTTAAACACATTTTAGCCAAACCCCCCTTGCAGTGTTAAACATCGGAAATATCGCAAATCTGACGTCTGAGCCTGATTTTTGAGCCGAATTCTGGCTCTTTGCACATATTGGAGTTGAAATTACGATTTTTTAAAAAAAAAAAAAGAAAAAATATCAAAATATTGAAAAAAAAAAGGGCGATTTATCACATACAAGTGTTCACCCCCCGCCTTTTACCCCCCCACCCCCCACCCCTACCCACCCCCCCCCCCCCCCACCAACCCCCCCCTGCAGTTTTCAAAATAATCGACATGGCGTTGGGAATTTGGAAAATTTTGACTCCTGAGCGGCGTAATTTTTGAGCCGGAATTTGACTCTCTTGCACCATTTTCATTTTCAAATTACCGAATTTTAACCCAAAATGTTGCAATTATTGAAAACTGCGATGGTGGGTCATATTTTGCCCCAAAACCCCCTGGAGTTTTCAAAATATCTGAAATGTCGGAACGTATTATTCTTGACTCATGAGGGTATTTTTGAGCCGAATTTCTTGATTCTTGCCACCTATTTTCATTTTCCTTATTAGACTTTATTATACCGAAATCATGCCTAATTACTGAAAACGGCGATTTTTGGGTCATATTTTGCCCAAACCCCCCCTACAGTTTTCAAAATCATCTGAAAGTCTCGGAAACTTTTTGACTCCTGAGCCTAATGTTATTTTTCAGCCAATCTAACTCTCTGCCCCTATATTTCATTTTCAAAATACTTACCGAATATTTATACCGAAAAATATGCCAATTACTGAAAACGGCGACTGGGTCATATTTTGCGCCCAAACCCCGCTACAGGTTCTTTTTCAAATATCTGAAATTTATCGGGGGAAAAATTGACACCTGAGCCTGTGTGATTTTTTAGCCGAATTTTCTGACTCTCTGCATACCTATTTTCATTTTCAAATTACGACTTTTTTATACCGAACAATTATGCAATTAGTGGTGGGATGGGAGAGATTGAATGAAAAACGGCGATGGCGTCATTATTTTGCCCAAACCCCCCCTACAGTTTTCAAAAATATCTGAAACATCGGAAAATTAACAACTGGTTGATTTCTGAGCCGAATTCTGACTCTCTGCAACATATTTTCATTTTCAAATTACGATTCTTTTTATACCCAAAATATGCCAATCTACGTGAAAACGCGATCTGGGCATATTTGCCCCACACCCCCCTGCAGTTTTCAAAATATTCTTAAATTTGTCGGAAATATTTGATATTGTTGTTGTTGGCCTTGCCTTTGTTTGGAAGGAGTGTAATTTTTGAGCCAAAAAATTTTGACTCTCTGGCCACTATATCATGTTCAAATTACGACTGTTTATACCGAAAAATATTGCTAATACGATTTACTGGAAAACGGCCGTATGGGTCATATTTTTTTGCCCAAACCCACCCTTCTGCAGTTTTAACAAATATCTGAAAATGTCGGAAAAACCAAAAAAAATTTGAATCTGACTGCGTGATCATTAGTCGATTCTTGACTCTCTGCACCTATTTTCCATTTTCATATTACGACTTTTTTTATAACCGAACAATATGTAATTACTGGGAAACGGCGAGGGTCATATTTTGCCCAACCCCCCTGCCGTTTTTAAAATAACTGAAATGTCGGAAATTTGATCCTGAAGATAATTTTTTAGCACAAGTTCTGACTCTCTGCACTATTTCAATTTTCAAATTACGAATTTTTTATACCGAACATATAGCAATCTTGAAAACGGCGATTGGGTATATTTTGCACCAAACCCCTGCAGTTTTTTCAAAATCTCCGAAACAAAAACAAATACTGACGGGAAATTTAACTCCTGAGCGTTGATTTTTGACGTCGGATTTCTGCTCCTTGCACTCCTACTTATTTTCATTTTCAAATAATTAATTACGACTTTATCCATTCCATTACGTTATTCCCGAAAATATGCAAATGTAATTCTGGTCATTCTTCAGTATATTCCAGGTCCCATTTTTGTTGTGTGTTTAGGGGAGTGTCTTGAGTCCTGCTGAGTAGGGTCTCATTCTTTGGTCTCTTTGTAATTTCATCGTCACTCTCACTGTCTCGCGGTCTGTTCACATTTCTCCGTTTCTTTCTGTTAATTGCTACTTCAAACGGTCTGTTATCATCTTGCCTGCCCTCCTCACTACCACGTACAGTGGTACCTCGGAATACGAGTGTCCCTGTATACGAGTTTTTCGGAATACGAGCAGGATTTCCTCGGAAAATGTGTCTCGGAATGCGAGGGTTACCTCGGGACACGAGTTTGTTGATACGCGTCCAGGCCGACCTAGCGCGTGGTCGATCGGCGATCGTCGCCCCTCCGCCCCTCTGCCCCTCAGTTTACCATTGTCTCGTGCCCAGTGACTATCCCACATCAATTCTTCACCTGGATTTTCAGTGTTTTGTTGGATTTTTGGTCATTTGACTATACAGTTTGTTATTATATATCTCACCATGGGTCTCAAGAAAGCCATTGATAAGGTTCAACCTAAGAAAATAGCTGTGAGTAGAGGCAGTAGAGGATGTCCCTCCTTGATTAAGAAAATGTGTGAAGTATGGGAAGAACTGCAAAGTTTTGTTGAAAAAACTCACCTAGATAAAGCTGTAGCAGGCCGTTGCATTGACCTTTTAAATGATAATGCCCTATAGCAGATGTAGTCTTACTACAGACAAGTGTTAAAATGTAGGGAAAAACAAGTGTCTTTAGAGAAATTCTTAGTAAGACAAGCAAGTCCTAGTGGTATGCAGGCAAAATGTGCCAGTGTGTGCATACCAGTGAAGTCCTCACTGCCTGATGTGATAATGGAAAGGGACTCCCCTTCCAAACAGTAACTCCTCTCCTCCTCCCCCCTCCTCACCATCTTCCATACGCCTACAGCATTCATCAGCAAGGTAAGTAATAACTTGAACATAGTTTTGTAGGTTTATTTAAATGAATTAGGTATAAAAATTTAGTTTGATATGGGGTTTCTGGGGTAGTCAGGAACGGATTAATTCGTTTCCCATTATTTCTTATGGGGAAATTCGCTTCAGAATACGAGTTTTCGGAATACGAGGCGTCTCCAGGAACCAATTAAACTCTTAAACCGAGGTACCACTGTACTTAGGCATACCGCCTCAGCCATTTCTTCGACACTGTCGACAATCGAGAACAAATTCACAATAGCCTGTATCACCACGTGCAAAAAACGAAGAGTGTGGGGCAAGACTCCACCTCCCACCAAGAGCGCCAACCCCGTGACCGCCTGTGACCGCGTGGTCCGGACCCAGGACCTTGAACTTGAATGTTGTTGTTAAAGATTTAGCTACTCAGGACGAAGTGTCCATGTAGCACGGGCTATGGTGAGCCCGTATTGAACTGGAACTTGAGGGGTGTGTGTATAGGCAGCTTAAGAGAGTGAGGTGGGCTCCTGGCCAGACTCCCAGGTTTCCTGAGCTGCTATCTGGTAGCGGTTGGGTGCATCAAGGTTAAATCTCTCAACTATGGTATTTGTGCTTGGGGTTCTACTACCCAAAATCATTTACGTCCTCTAATTACTCAACACAAAGCTGCTATTAGGATAATATCCAACTCTGGCCCCAGACATCACTCGGTACCCCTACTCAAATCTCTCAATATGTTAGATATTAAGTCACTGCACATTCTCTCATGTGTATTATACATATATAAAATGCTGAACTGTAATGCCAATCCTGACCTCAAAAGCTTCATTGCACGTTGTAACAGAACCCATGAGCACCACACCAGACATAAATACAGTTTTGATATTCCAAGAGTACGACTTAATCAAACTAGAAATGCTTTACAAATCAAGGGACCCAGAATGTGGAATGACCTCCCCAACCATGTTAAAGACTGTATCTCTCTCAACCAGTTTAAGATAAAAACGAAGCACTACCTAATAAATTCCCTGTAACCTACCCTACCCCTCTATTGTCAACCCATGTTTTTTTTATATATATATATATATACAACGCTGTTTGTCGACCTAATTGTATTTGTGCTGCTTTTTTCAGCCATGTCACCCCCTTTTTTATCCCTATTTTTATTTGTTCTCTACACATTTTATTCTTTATACTCAATTAGTATTAAGATTTAGTCATTTAAGTTTTTCATGCCCGAAACGCTTTGCGTAATAGTGGCTTTAGGCATTGTATGTACTAGCTCTATCTATAAAACAATCATTCTTTGTAAAATCCCTTGTATGTATGTACCTTACCTGAATAAACATTTTATTATATTTATTTATTTTTTATTTTATTTTATTTGTTATTGCTGGTGGCAATGATTGCTTTTTCCTCAGGATTTCTTTGTATATTTTAAGATTTAAGTAGCTTTTGTTTTTTCTTATTTTTTGGGCAAGCTTTTCTTTATTTTGGATAGATATCTGTTCCCTAAGTGCCTTTAGCTTCATAGAGAGCCAGATTCTACCTGGCTCCTGGCATGTTTGTGTGGATCCAAGAGGCCTCTGCTTATTTATTTATTTATTTATTTATTTATTTATTTATTTATTTATTTATTTATTTATTTATTTATTTTATTTATTTATACATATGCAAGAAGGTACATTGTGAATGTGGGGATACATAACATGGTAATTGTAAATCTTGTAAAGCCACTAGTACGCGCAGCATTTCGGGCAAGTCCTTAATCTAAAAAAAAAATTTAACTAGGTAAATACTTGCAAAATTTATAAAAAAATTAAAAGTTACATGGCAAGAAAAAAAAGATGAGAGAAAATTGTAGGTACAGTATAATAAAGCACTTAGGTAGCTAAGATTGATTGCAATGACAGCTTGAATGGTAGTTGACAAAAATTGGTAGGCACAATACAGCAAATGGCTAGCACATAAAGGAAGACAGCAATGAACACAATGATAAGGTTGTTTGGGTTAAATACATAAAAATTAGAAGATTGGGTAGCACTAGGTACAGAGCAAATTAAAAGCTCAGTGTAGGAAACTAAGAAGATGAAATTAGGTACTTTTTGGTTTTGCTTTTAAATAAGGCAAAAGTTTGACAGCTTTTCAATTCACTAGGGAGTGAGTTCCATAGACTAGGTCCCTTAATTTGCACAGTGTGTTTACACAGATTAAGTTTGACCCTGGGGATATCAAAGAGATATTTATTTCTGGTGTGGTGATAATGGGTCCTATTACATCTGTCCAGGGAGAGTTTCAGAGCATGGTTTGCATTTAAGAACAGGGTTTTGTAAATGTAGTTGACACAAGAGAATGTGTGGAGGGAGTTAATATTTAGCAAGTTTAGGTATTTAAACAAGGGAGCTGAGTGTTGTCTGAAAGCAGAGTTAGTTATTATTCTGATAGCAGATTTTTGCTGCGTGATGATGGGCTTAAGGTGGTTTGCAGTGGTAGACCCCATGCACAGATACCATAATTAAGATAGGGATAGATTAGTGCATAATATAGTGAGAGGAGAGCAGAGTTAGGAACATAATATCTGATTTTGGAGAGTATACCAACTATCTTTAGAGACTTTCTTAGTTATGTGTTGAATGTGGGTGCTGAAGTTGAGGCTCTCTATCTAGGATAGGCCAAGAAACTTGCCATCATTTATTACTGGTTAATGTTGTCTATCTGTAGCTGAATTGCATTGATGATTTGCTTCCAAATAAGATGTAGTAAGTCTTTTCGATGTTTAATGTNATGTTTAGGTGAACAATGCTTAGGGGGTTATTCGGTACGAATCTTGCAAGACAGGTCCCCCAACAAGGTAACTATCTCGTATGGCCCTCGAATTTGTGGGACAAAGAGGAGTCAAGACGGGGTTTCAACAAAAGTACCAAGTCCCCCGGCCCAAACTTCCGAAGTTGGGCCTTAAATTTGTAATCATGCCACTGTTTCATGCTCGGTCCCCCCCCCCCAAATCTTGCAGATGTTCCAGGACTACTTCCTCACATTTAGATAATTTGTCTTGCCTCGCCCAAAAATTGTCCGTACTACTGAGACAGAAACATCACCCATTAGCTTCTCCTTCAGCATTTTAAGGGGAACCCTAACTTCCTGTACAAAGATAACGTCAAAAGGGGGCGGGGGAGGAACGCAATGACTATTGTAACCCTTTCTGGGCCGCAAACATTGTGGGATTATTCTAGTCCCAACTTAACTGGGACCCCTTCCCCCGTGGTTTTGAGCTTCTGCTTTAGGGTCTGATGAAACCTCTTCAGTGCTCCTTGACTTTGCGGATGGTGAGGGCTAGCGAACCGGTGCTAGAGGACACGAGTCGCAGAATTCCCTGATTGAGCCTGACCAGAAACTGGCCTCATTATCAGTTTCAGTGATCTTAGGCATACCAAACAATAAGCAACTGGCACAAGTATCTGAAAAGTGTCTTGGTTCTAGTGTTCTGGACCACATACTGTTCAGCAAATCTAATAGAGCACATTAAGGTAACCATATAGATGTTGCCCGAGTGGGTCCGGGGCAGGGGCCCCACAGTCAATTATCACATGGGAGAATGGTTCTTGGGGTACAACAATGGATCACATGGGAGCCCTGGGCACGGCCTGATTTGGTTTCCCTATCTTTTTTTTGACAAATGGTACACTGCCTACAATACCTTAGAACATCCTTCTTAACCTTAGGCCAGTAGAAAAATGTAAGAATTTTGTGGTACATGCTAGAAATAACTTGATGTCCACTCATGGGATCATTAAGGGTCGCCTGGAGGACCTGCTCTCGGTAAGTCTTGAGGACAAGCTGAATAATTTCCTCACAGCCATCTAAGCGGGGGATGTGCTGGGGGCATCCATTTGCTCATCAGAGACTGTTCATGGGGGTAATGATCAGTTCCCCTGCGCCAAGGCTTCAACCAAAGAGACGGCCTCCTTACAACATACAGCGAACATGGTCAATATTCTGTAAAGTACTTAAGTTGGAGGCATCAACCTGCGGCAGGCTAGGGGAAATACCCCCTGGACCGACTTCCTCCCTAAAGTGGTTACCACAGGAAGGGTGGACAACGCGTGTGTTTAAATACCATCCTCCGAGGTTGCCATAAAAGTATCAGTGAGGTCCACTTCCTACTCCTCGACAGAAGTTCGGGCCCCTCTAGAATCTACCTTTTCACCTGCCGCAAAATTTGGTCTACTGGGTCTCATCGACCTAGTAACCGTGCAGGCAGGGTACACTGAATCCTTCTCAGCAACAGGTTGGGACGAGGACAGTCCCTCATGCTAGGTCAACATGACCAGATGAGCCGGTACTACTCTGGGCTCTCTAGCGGGGTAATATCCCATGATCACATCAGTACCAGGCATGGGTAAGTTTTCACAGATCGCTAGGGTGCAAAACTCTGGGGTTAAGACACCTAATATGGACCTAAACCAAGGTGGCCAACTGAACCGCACTAGCAATCCCACAGAGCAACACACTCATCTGGATCCTCTATTCCACAGAATCTAAAGCACTGTCAATTTCTTATATGGGACACAGCACAAAGGGAGAGGTGCAGAGTATATCATTAACAAGTAACTAAAGCTGAAGGCCACACAACGAGCTACCTAAGCGGCAGGTCTGGTGAGTTGTCACCGCCATACATGGAAAACCATTCAAAGCGGAAGCTGCTAACAAGGCCCTGGAGCGGGAGGGTTCTCATGTATGCATATGGGGGTCCTCCGGCCGCCGCCGTACCCACTCGTGGGCTCCGGCCAAGTTATCCATCCTCTTGTAAGGAACCATTCGGAGAAGTGGTGCTCCAGATGACGACTCTGCTTAGATAGTTGGCTGCCAGCTATCCTGGCTGCGGTTAACCTAAGCAAGACTATATTGACCCTTATGCACCTAGCGCAAGGTGATCCTGGGACTAAGGTGGTCTGGCCCTTGATGTGGACTTGGACCATATTCTGTAGATGGAATATGTCCAGGTCAGGGCTTTCACAGAGCAAATCTCAAAGTCGCTCTTGGTGAGTCCCATATCCTGTAGACCACGCGCACTCTTCTTGCACCATCCTCCTCTATAATTAAGGATTATCTTAGAGGCGGATGCTGTGTGCTTCCCGGTATATTCCCTGACCTTTTGAAGGATCTCTGGGGTGCCGTAATTGTCGCACTTGCTCTGATGTGGACGAGAGAGTGGGAAGTTATCAGCAGAGACTTGGGTGTCTAATATGAAGGCCTCGTCACCTTTGCAAGCTATGATGTCAGGCTTGAAGAAGGTCCCTCCATCCGGTATTCGAACCTCACGGTCCAACACAAAACCTCTCAGCCGCCGGCGGCCGGCTATGAACCGAGTGATCTCGTCATAACGTTTCACTCGAGCCCCGTGTGCCTTGTAGCATGTCTGGGATATGTAGCCCAGGGTTCCTAGTTTCTTTCAAGCATTCCCTAACTTCCGCAAGTAGAACCCGCAGAATCTGTCGAGTCATCAGTGCCCAATGAGCCGCTCAATAACGAGAGAGGTTCCAATATCATGGTATCCAGGTACACGTTGGTAACTCTACACTAAATGTTTTAAATACCTATGCATCTACTGGCCTCCTCCAGTATACACACCTACCTAATTTTGTACATACTAACAATACAATCATAATTGGGGATTTAAATGCTAAACACACACAATTAGGGGAACAATTCACAAATACCAATGGTGGAAGATTGATGGCACTTCTCGATGCATATGATGATGTTCAAACTATCAGTAAGAATCAACCAATGCAAATATATGAAGGAGTGTTCGATAGGTACATTGACAATAACCTGTCATACACAACTCATGAGACTGATATTATGGATGACTTAATGTCTGACCATTTAGCCATAACAGCTAACATACACGTGGCTAATGTTGACCTACCTGGCACTAAGCTGAATAGACGCAGGCTAACAGTAAGGAAAGAGCAAGAAAAATTCTTTATAGACAGCATGGAACATTGGTATAAGAATTATGAGCCTGAGAATGTACAACAGTTTTATGATGACCTCGTGAATAAAACTTATGAGGCCATCAACAATAGTGAGACGCACCAATCAAAAAGACGTACTGGGAAGCAGGTCAGACACAACCAGTACTATGATGATGCTAAACTGAAAGAGCTTAAATCAATTGCTAGAGTGACAGGTAAAGCATATAAGAGCCTTAGAACTCCTCAAATGTTAAAACTGTTTCAGGCCGCGCTTGCAGCAGCAAGGGAGAGAATAACTGAACTGAGACAAACTAAATGGGAGGGTTTTATTAGTGGACTTAACCTGCATACTCCCCTGGGCAAAGCCTTGGAAAGGCATAAACAAAATTATTGGTCAAAATAATAGACAAGTTTCACACCCAAACCCGCTACAGAAAGCCAATCAGTTAATTACAAAATGGGCTCAGGTCTCCAGCTTTAAAATGTTACTAACTAGAACTAGGGAGAAAATGCAGGCGAAGTAAAGACACAAATGCTCTCATTAAGTTCATGTTGAGCAAGCAACATGATGAATGTGATGTTCCATATACAGAGAATGGACTACCTGCAGCCGTCTCCAGGGGCAGTAGCACTGCTACTGGTGAGGACGGTCTCCAGGGATCACAGCACTGTTCCTGGTGAAGACGATAGTAGCTATGATGCCCATTATTTGAATTGTTTTATGTGAGTTATGCCACCAGGCAACTGCCTGAATCATGGACCAGCTGCCTGCATCATGTACCAGCTGCCGTATCATGTACAAGCTGCCTGTATCATGGACCAGCTGCCTGAATAATGTACAATGCAGCTGCCTGCATCATGTATCAGCTGCCTGTATCATGTACCAACTGCCTGTATCTTGGACCAACTGTCTGTATCATAGACCAGCTGCCTGTACCATGGACCTGCTGTCTGTATCATAGACCCGGTGTCTGTATCATGGACCAGCTGCCTGTACCATGGACCAGCTGCCTGTATCATGGACCAGCTGCCTGCATCTTGGACCAGCTGCCTGTATCATGGACCTACTGCCTGTATCTTGGACCCGCTGCCTGTATCATGGACCAGCTGCCTGTATCATGGACCAGCTGCCTGCATCATCGACCAGCTGCCTGTATCATGTACCTGCTGCCTGTATCATAGACCAGCTGCCTGTACCATGGACCAGCTACCTGTATCATGGACCAGCTGCCTGCATCTTGGACCAGCTGCCTGTATCATGGACCAGCTGCCTGCATCTTGGACCAGCTGCCTGTATCATGGACCAGCTACCTGTATCATGGACCAGCTGCCTGTATCATGGACCAGCTACTTGTATCATGGACCACCTGCCTGTATCTTGGACCAGCTGCCTGTATCATGGACCAGCTGCCTGTATCATGGACCAGCTGCCTGTATCATGGACCAGCTGCCTGTATCTTGGACCAGCTGCCTGTATCATGTACCAGGTGCCTGTATCATGGACCAGCTGCCTGCATCTTGGACCAGCTGCCTGTATCATGGACCAGCTGCCTGCATCTTGGACCAGCTGCCTGTATCATGGACCAGCTGCCTGCATCTTGGACCAGCTGCCTGTACCATGGACCTACTGCCTGTATCTTGGACCCGCTGCCTGTATCATGGACCTGCTGCCTGTACCATGGACCAGCTGCCTGTATCATGGACCAGCTGCCTGCATCTTGGACCAGCTGCCTGTATCATGGACCTACTGACTGTATCTTGGACCCGCTGCCTGTATCATGGACCAGCTGCCTGTATCATGTCCAGCTGCCTGCATCATGGACCAGCTGCCTGTATCATGTCCAGCTGCCTGCATCTTGGACCAGCTGCCTGTATCATGTACCTGCTGCCTGTATCATGGACCAGCTGTCCGTACCATGGACCAGCTCCCTGTATCATGTACCAGGTGCCTGTATCATGGACCAGCTGCTTGTATCATGGGCGAGCTGTCTGAGTCATGGACCTGCTGTCTGTACCATGGACCAGCTATCTGTATCATGGACCAGCTGCCTCTATCATGAACCTGCTGCCTCTATCATAGACCAGCTGCCTGTATCATTGACCAGCTGTCTGTACCATGGACTAGCTGCCTGTATCATTGACCAGCTGTCTGTACCATGGACTAGCTGCCTGTATCATGGACCAGCTGCTTGTATCATTAACTCACGGTTCCTGTACCAAGGCCTAACCAGACTAGTGTCGTCCCATCTCACTGACCAGTTGCATGTGCAAAACCTTTGAGAGAATGGTGCTTAGTAGCTTACTGTATGAGTTAAAGAGCACATGTCACCTGACATCAATGGTTTCACACATGGTAAAAGTGTACACAACTGTATCACAACCTTTCTCACTGTTCATGGAGATAAAAGGCACAAGTACATAACATTTCTTGATTTAGGAAATGCCTTTGATATTGCTAATAGGGGAAGTGATTCTGTGTGAATTAGCAAGAACGAATATTGGTGGACAATTATTACAATGGATACGAGGCTATCTTACCAACCGGAAGTCCTCGGCACTGTTTCAAGTCTTCAAAAGTGAAACTAAATAAATGCAACTAGACACCCCACAAGGAGGAGTACTCAGTCCTACCTTGTTTAATGTAATGTAATTTATGCCTTACTAAATCAATCCCAACTAGCCCGGCAAACATCACTATCAGCTATGCAGATGACATCCTTGTACATACTAAAACCCACCACGAAATGCAAACAATTTTAAATTGTACACATGCAGCATGTGAGAGCCTTGGTCTTGTTATCAACGCTGCTAAAACTAAGGTATTTAACTGACAAATTGGTAATCGCAAAAGTGGATCACAAAGACTAAGGATAGATAACATACCACTAGACTATGTCTCTTTTTTCAAATACCTTGGTGTCTCTGTCCCTTGTCCCTCTGTCCTTTAATTACAGTCAATAGGTTACATTAACAATGGTGAGACAGTCTCAAGACTCTCAGAACTGTAGTGGAGTACAGCTCTAAAAACGCTCCTGACCCCTGCATACCCCACCAAGAAACTAATCACAAACAACCCTCATGCTCAGCTTGCTGCTAAATTATGCACCATAGAACACATTCACAATATACAAGCTGAAAAACAACATCGCACAGACCATATACACTGACGGATCACCCAGTACAAATACAGGGAGGGAAGGAAGTGCTGTTATTGCTCATCAGCCCGATGGCAGCACAATTCAAAAGAATATAAGAGTTAATAACTGGGGGTCCACAATGCAAGCTGAGTTGGTAGCAATACCGGTAACACTTGAAATTATTGACAACACTGAAGTAGATAACTTAATTATTTCCGACTCCCTTTCCTCACTACTAGCAATAAATAGTTTACAATAAAGTAATAACGTGCTTGTGTCAGAAGCCAGACAAAGATATAGAAGCATGCTTAGCAAGAGGGTAAATATAAAAATGTTGTGGATTCCCTCTCACATTGGCCTGCAGGAACATGACAAAGTTGACGCCCTTGCTAAGGCTGCAGTAAATAAAGACAGTATTGAACGGAATCTTGAGTTATCAAATAGGTCCCTTAAAAGTGTCATTAGACGAAAACTCCTGGATGAATTTGAAGAAAGCAGAACAGTGCAAACTGGAGCTAGCAGGTTCATTGTTTATCACAATGAAATGTGTGAAGTACAACATGTGTATGGAGCAAGTAACAGAATCAGCACACTAACAGACGTTGTCACAACTCGAATCAGAATTAGCTTTTAAATATCTCTGGCAGTTCGGCTTTTATAGGGATCTAGATGAAATAAAGTGTAAAAGTGTGTGGAAAAAGACAGGGATGCACACTCGAACATCATATCTTGGACTGTAGTAAAATTGAGCCACTTAAAGATGATAACCATCTTATTACTAAGAATAACCAAAAATGAAATCCTTTCACTGTATCCATATTTCGCTTCCAATAGATAAACGACATATGAGATTAAGAAACAAGTAGTGTATTGTGAAGACTAATAATAACAAACAGCAGCTCCCCAATGACTGTAATATCTCCACTGCTCAGACAATTATATATTAGCGATAAGACCTACCATTATTGTATAATGACTTACTGTAAATATATAGCTCTTGAAATACAACATTCTCTGTAACTAACTGACATTGTAATTATAAGGTGTGAAGGATAGATGAAATTGTTAATGTAATAATCTCCGTTGAGGTCTGATAAAGATCTTTTGTGCCCTCTGTAATCGTTTTTGCGCTACCGCTCACAGGATGAGTATGGGGTGCACAATAAAATAGCCGCCTCCGGCGGAAAAAATAACAAAATCCCCAATATATCGCTCTCATCACTGATCTTTTGTTCAAATCCTGTTAGAGCAGAAACATTTTGGCCGCGTTTCCTGTCACCTCATGACTCTTTTTCGCCTAGCAGGGGAAAAATATGAGTATTTGGGCGTCGCACAGTTTCTATGAGCTATAGCCTGGGGACGGTCAGTAGTTGGCCTTGTAGTTATTCTAATACACTCACATGCACACTCACACGCACACGCAGAACACCGCACACATAATTCTTGCTCCTGCTACGAGGAGAGACTACGGGAATTAAATCTCACGTCCCAGGAAGACAGAAGAGCTAGGGAGGACATGATCACCACATACAAGATACTCACAGGAATTGAAAGGGTAGATTAAAACAGGCTATTTAACACAAGGGGCACACGCACTAAGGGACAAAGATGGAAATTGAGTGCCCAAATGAGCAACAGAGATATTAGAAAGAACTTTTTCATTGTCAGAGTAGTTGACAAATGGAATACATTAGGAAGTGATGTGGTGGAGGCTGACTCCATACACAGGTTCAAGTGTAGATATGATAGAGCCCAGTAGGCTTAGGAATCTGTACAGTAGCTGATTGACAGTTGAGGGTCGGGACCAAAAAGCCACAGCTCAACCCTCGCAAGCATAACTAGATGAGTACAACTAGGTGAGTGCAACTGTTCACCTAGGAGTAACTAAGGCTCTGGGAATAAAACCAATTGTCGCATCGTATGCCAGGGAGATGTAATGAAAAACCATTGTAACGTATCGGAAATTGGAGAAAGAAAGGAAGAAAACTCAAAGGGTGAGGGAGGTAGAGAGGGGGAAGTGAGGAGTGAGGGAGAATGGTCAGGAGAAATGGAAATTTTACAATGAGAGAGAATAGGAGGGGAAGGGAAGAGGTAGAAAGTGCTGCCACCATCCATTCAAATGTTAAACAGACCACACACTAGAAGGTGAAGGGACGACGACGTTTCGGTCCGTCCTGGACCATTCTCAAGTCGACTGGATTGACTTGAGAATGGTCCAGGACTTGATCCATTCTCAATCGACTTGAGAATGGTCCAGGACGGACCGAAACGTCGTCGTCCCTTCACCTTCTAGTGTGTGGTCTGGTCAACATACTTTAGCCACGTTATTGTGACTCATCGCCTGCATTCAAATGTTATTTATAAGACAAGGGATGGAACTTGTCTGTTCCACAATATTATCTGATAGTATCAAGTAACAACTGTAATCATGTAAATCACATAGTCAAGAATCTTAAAGTCACAATCATCAGCCAGTAGACTTCAGAGTGCTCTCCACTCTAACTTTCACTATATCATACACATGAATTCAAGATCTAAGAATCAGAATTCTAAAGACGATGTAAAAGTAAGTTAACCAATTATTATTTAAATATTCACTCATATGAGTACCATAATTCAACCATTTCACTTGATGTTCAAATATCAACATTAAGTCAGACTTTGAGTCACTAAACAAGAAACTGAGAGTAACTACGGCTGACTGACCCTGAAAATCACACAAAACTTAAGTTTGAAAACACAATATACGTCAACCTTACAAGATCGCTCACCAATGTCTCTGAGACTAAGTTGGTGAAGAGGAGGGGGGGGGGAATGGGTGACAGTATGGGATGGACTATCCCGACGGGGGACGGGATAGCCCCCGTCCGGCCTGGGCCTGGCCTAGTCTGGGCTGCTGCTTACCGAGAACCTCTCTGGTGTAGCCATCTGTCGATACTCTGAATCCCAAATGTACAGTTCAACAGGTATTTTAGCGGGAACCGAGAGCTTAACTCCTCCTACCAGAGGATAGCCTCTGGCTATCTTCCTACCTCACCTAGACAGCGGCTTGTTTGATGGAAACAACACAACCACCCATCTGTAATTAACAGCTTAGAAGAGAGCAAGGTCACCTGACGCGACCTGACCCGAAGGCAGCCTGTGACAATTAACACTCGGAAAGTGAGACTTGCGAGTTGTTACTGTTGCTTAAGATTCGCTGCCTGGAACAATGAGGTTCCAAGTAGCACGGGCTATGGCGAGCCCGTGGACCTTGGCTTGCGAATGATTAAGGTCGACTGCCTGGCGCTCCCAATATCCTGCGACTGACTCTCGTTATATTTGAAATATTAAATTCAATTAAGTATTAAATGAAATATTAAATTATGGTGTTACAGAGAGCTAGTAGGGTAAGGCTTAGTGTTATGATGCCTCATGATAGACAGGTATCACGATGCCTCATGATAGACAGGTATCACGACGCCTCATGATAGACAGGTGTCAAAATGCCTCAAGATAGACAGGTGTCACGATACCTCAAGATAGACAGGTGTCACAATGCCTCAAGATAGACAGGTGTCACAATGCCTTAACAAAGACAGGTGTCACGATGCCTCAAGATAGACAGGTGTCACGATACCTCAAGATAGACAGGTGTCACAATGCCTCAAGATAGACAGGTGTCACGATGCCTCAAGATAGACTGGTGTCACAATGCCTCAAGATAGACAGGTGTCACAATGCCTCAAGATAGACAGGTGTCACGATGCCTCAAGATAGACAGGTGTCACAATGCCTCAAGATAGACAGGTGTCACGATGCCTCAACAAAGACAGGTGTCACAATGCCTCAAGAGAGACAGGTGTCACGACACCTCAACAAAGACAGGTGTCACGACACCTCAACAAAGACAGGTGTCACGACACCTCAACAAAGACAGGTGTCACAATGCCTCAAGATAGACAGGTGTCACGATGCCTCAACAAAGACAGGTGTCACGACACCTCAACAAAGACATGTGCCACGACGCCTCAACAAAGACAGGTGTCACGACACCTCAACAAAGACAGGTGCCACGACACCTCAACAAAGACAGGTGTCACAATGCCTCAAGATAGACAGGTGTCACGATGCCTCAACAAAGACAGGTGTCACGACGCCTCAAGATAGACAGGTGTCACGACACCTCAACAAAGACAGGTGCCACGACACCTCAACAAAGACAGGTGTCACGACACCTCAACAAAGACAGGTGCCACGACACCTCAACAAAGACAGGTGTCACAATGCCTCAAGACAGACAGGTGTCACGAAACCTCAACAAAGACAGGTGTCACGACACCTCAACAAAGACAGGTGCCACGACACCTCAACAAAGACAGGTGTCACGACACCTCAACAAAGACAGGTGTCACAATGCCTCAAGATAGACAGGTGTCACGACACCTCAACAAAGACAGGTGTCACGACGCCTCAACAAAGACAGGTGTCACGACGCCTCAAGACAGACAGGTGTGACGACACCTCAACAAAGACAGGTGTCACGACGCCTCAACAAAGACAGGTGTCACGACGCCTCAACAAAGACAGGTGTCACGACGCCTCAAGATAGACAGGTGTCACGACACCTCAACAAAGACAGGTGTCACGACGCCTCAACAAAGACAGGTGTCACGACGCCTCAACAAAGACAGGTGTCACGACGCCTCAAGATAGACAGGTGTCACGACACCTCAACAAAGACAGGTGTCACGACGCCTCAACAAAGACAGGTGCCACGACGCCTCAACAAAGACAGGTGTCACGACACCTCAACAAAGACAGGTGTCACGACGCCTCAACAAAGACAGGTGTCACAACACCTCAACAAAGACAGGTGCCACGACGCCTCAACAAAGACAGGTGTCACGATGCCTCAACAAAGACAGGTGTCACGACGCCTCAACAAAGACAGGTGTCACAACACCTCAACAAAGACAAGTGTCACAACACCTCAACAAAGACGGGTGTCACGACGCCTCAACAAAGACAGGTGTCACAACACCTCAACAAAGACAGGTGTCACGACGCCTCAACAAAGACAGGTGCCACGACACCTCAACAAAGACAGGTGTCACAACACCTCAACAAAGACTGGTGTCACGACACCTCAACAAAGACAGGTGTCACGACACCTCAACAAAGACAGGTGCCACGACGCCTCAACAAAGACAGGTGTCACAACACCTCAACAAAGACAGGTGCCACGACACCTCAGCAAAGACAGGTGTCACGATGCCTCAACAAAGACAGGTGTCACGACACCTCAACAAAGACAGGTGTCACGACACCTCAACAAAGACAGGTGCCACGACGCCTCAACAAAGACTGGTGTCACGACACCTCAACAAAGACAGGTGCCACGACACCTCAACAAAGACAGGTGTCACGACGCCTCAACAAAGACAGGTGTCACGATGCCTCAACAAAGACAGGTGTCACGACACCTCAACAAAGACAGGTGTCACGACACCTCAACAAAGACAGGTGCCACGACGCCTCAACAAAGACTGGTGTCACGACACCTCAACAAAGACAGGTGTCACGACACCTCAACAAAGACAGGTGTCACGATGCCTCAACAAAGACAGGTGTCACGATGCCTCAACAAAGACAGGTGTCGCGACACCTCAACAAAGACAGGTGTCACGACACCTCAACAAAGACAGGTGCCACGACGCCTCAACAAAGACAGGTGTCACAACACCTCAACAAAGACAGGTGTCACGACACCTCAACAAAGACAGGTGTCACGACGCCTCAACAAAGACAGGTGTCACGACACCTCAACAAAGACAGGTGTCACAACACCTCAACAAAGACAGGTGTCACGACGCCTCAACAAAGACAGGTGTCACGACGCCTCAACAAAGACAGGTGCCACGACGCCTCAACAAAGACAGGTGTCACGACGCCTCAACAAAGACAGGTGTCACGACACCTCAACAAAGACAGGTGTCACGATGCCTCAACAAAGACAGGTGTCACGACACCTCAACAAAGACAGGTGTCACGACGCCTCAACAAAGACAGGTGTCACGATGCCTCAACAAAGACAGGTGTCACGATGCCTCAACAAAGACAGGTGTCACGACGCCTCAACAAAGACAGGTGTCACGATGCCTCAACAAAGACAGGTGTCACGACGCCTCAACAAAGACAGGTGTCACGACACCTCAACAAAGACAGGTGTCACGATGCCTCAACAAAGACAGGTGTCACGATGCCTCAACAAAGACAGGTGTCGCGACACCTCAACAAAGACAGGTGTCACGACACCTCAACAAAGACAGGTGCCACGACGCCTCAACAAAGACAGGTGTCACGACACCTCAACAAAGACAGGTGTCACAACACCACAACAAAGACAGGTGTCACGACGCCTCAACAAAGACAGGTGTCACGACGCCTCAACAAAGACAGGTGCCACGACGCCTCAACAAAGACAGGTGTCACGACGCCTCAACAAAGACAGGTGTCACGACACCTCAACAAAGACAGGTGTCACGATGCCTCAATAAAGACAGGTGTCACGACACCTCAACAAAGACAGGTGTCACGGCGCCTCAACAAAGACAGGTGTCACGATGCCTCAACAAAGACAGGTGTCACGATGCCTCAACAAAGACAGGTGTCACGACGCCTCAACAAAGACAGGTGTCACGATGCCTCAACAAAGACAGGTGTCACGACGCCTCAACAGAGACAGGTGTCACGACGCCTCAACAAAGACAGGTGCCACGACACCTCAACAAAGACAGGTGTCACGACGCCTCAACAAAGACAGGTGTCACGATGCCTCAACAAAGACAGGTGTCACGATGCCTCAACAAAGACAGGTGTCACGACGCCTCAACAAAGACAGGTGTCACGATGCCTCAACAAAGACAGGTGTCACGACGCCTCAACAAAGACAGGTGTCACGACACCTCAACAAAGACAGGTGTCACGATGCCTCAACAAAGACAGGTGTCACGATGCCTCAACAAAGACAGGTGTCGCGACACCTCAACAAAGACAGGTGTCACGACACCTCAACAAAGACAGGTGCCACGACGCCTCAACAAAGACAGGTGTCACGACACCTCAACAAAGACAGGTGTCACAACACCTCAACAAAGACAGGTGTCACGACGCCTCAACAAAGACAGGTGTCACGACGCCTCAACAAAGACAGGTGCCACGACGCCTCAACAAAGACAGGTGTCACGACGCCTCAACAAAGACAGGTGTCACGACACCTCAACAAAGACAGGTGTCACGATGCCTCAACAAAGACAGGTGTCACGACACCTCAACAAAGACAGGTGTCACGACGCCTCAACAAAGACAGGTGTCACGATGCCTCAACAAAGACAGGTGTCACGATGCCTCAACAAAGACAGGTGTCACGACGCCTCAACAAAGACAGGTGTCACGATGCCTCAACAAAGACAGGTGTCACGACACCTCAACAAAGACAGGTGTCACGACGCCTCAATAAAGACAGGTGCCACGACGCCTCAACAAAGACAGGTGCCACGACGCCTCAACAAAGACAGGTGTCACGACGCCTCAACAAAGACAGGTGTCACGACACCTCAACAAAGACAGGTGTCACGATGCCTCAACAAAGACAGGTGTCACGACACCTCAATAAAGACAGGTGTCACGACGCCTCAACAAAGACAGGTGTCACGATGCCTCAACAAAGACAGGTGTCACGATGCCTCAACAAAGACAGGTGTCACGACGCCTCAACAAAGACAGGTGTCACGATTCCTCAACAAAGACAGGTGTCACGACGCCTCAACAAAGACAGGTGTCACGACGCCTCAACAAAGACAGGTGCCACGACGCCTCAACAAAGACAGGTGCCACGACGCCTCAACAAAGACAGGTGTCACGACGCCTCAACAAAGACAGGTGTCACGACGCCTCAACAAAGACAGGTGCCACGACGCCTCAACAAAGACAGGTGCCACGACACCTCAACAAAGACAGGTGTCACGACGCCTCACTGTCGTACCGTCATTCCTCACTATTATTAACGCATTAAATATTGATACAGCAACAATTAACGTGTCAATAAAAATACTTATTTTGCTTTATCTATCAGGATTACATTAGCTAAGTTTTAGTTTGATTACATTAGTTTTATGCTAAGAAATGGGGAATTTTCTTCTCAATAAAGATGGCGGCAGGAAATGCTGTGACGTCACATCCGTCACGACATGACGTTACCTGATTCGCCCCACGAGAGAGGTGATCATATTTACGATTGGCTGAGATGCCAAAGGTGGGGGGGGGAGGGGGTCTGTTCCAGTCACGCAGATATTCCAGGCATCCAGATTGCTCCAGTTACCCTGAAAGCTCCATACCTACCCTCAGGCAGTTTCTATTACCCAAGCATTTCCTGCGTCCTGGCAGCTCACAAAGGCAGCTACCTACACCCACCACTACCACCTACCCCCACCACCTACACCCACACCACCTACCCCTACCACCTACACCCACCAATACCACCTACCCCCACCACCTACACCCACCACCCATATTCCTGCAGGAAACTATGAATTGCTGTGGCAGGACATTTACCACACAGAGTCGGAATGCAGCGATGCAAGTTACTTCAAATTCTCTCGGCGGTTCCACAGGCGGAGAGAATTCTCTTCTGTGTTCCGAGAACAGGGAGAAAATACGGGGTCGCTTATTGAGCTGGACGTTGTCGTTTGTATGTAAATGGATTTTCTTTCATTTACAGGCTCGATTAATTTTTTGTATTATAACTGAATGAAAACAAGTATATAACTATCCAGGTGAACCAGAGACACAGTGACCCAGAGACACAGTGACCCAGAGACACAGTGACCCAGAGACACAGTGACCCAGGGACACAGTGACCCAGGGACACAGTGACCCAGAGACACAGTGACCCAGAGACACATTGACCCCAGGGGCACAGTGACCCAGAGACACAGTGACCCAGAGACACAGTGACCCAGGGACACAGTGACCCAGAGACACAGTGACCCAGAGACACAGTGACCCAGAGACACAGTGACCCAGGGACACAGTGACCCAGGGACACAGTGACCCAGAGACACAGTGACCCAGAGACACAGTGACCCCAGGGGCACAGTGACCCAGAGACACAGTGACCCAGAGACACAGTGACCCAGAGACACGGTGACCCAGAGACACAGTGACCCAGGGACACAGTGACCCAGGGACACAGTGACCCAGAGACACAGTGACCCAGAGACACAGTGACCCAGGGACACAGTGACCCAGAGACACAGTGACCCAGAGACACAGTGACCCAGGGACACAGTGACCCAGGGACACAGTGACCCATAGACACAGTGACCCAGGGACACAGTGAGGCAGAGACACAGTGACCCAGAAACACAGTGACCCCAGGGGCACAGTGACCCCAGGGGCACAGTGACCCAGGGACACAGTGACCCAGGGACACAGTGACTCAGAGACACAGTGACTCAGAGACACAGTGACCCAGGGACACAGTGACCCAGGGACACAGTGACTCAGAGACACAGTGACTCAGAGACACAGTGACCCAGGGACAGAGTGACTAAGGGATACAGTGACCCAGAGACACAGTGACCCAGAGACACAGTGACCCATAGACACAGTGACCCAGGGACACAGTGAGGCAGAGACACAGTGACCCAGGGACACAGTGACCCAGAAACACAGTGACCCAGAGACACAGTGACCCAGAGACACAGTGACCCAGGGACACAGTGACACAGAGACACAGTGACCCAGAGACACAGTGACCCAGGGACACAGTGACCCAGGGACACAGTGACCCAGAGACACAGTGACCCAGAGACACAGTGAACCAGAGACACAGTGACCCAGGGACACAGTGACCCAGGGACACAGTGACCCAGGGACACAGTGACCCAGAGACACAGTGAACCAGAGACACAGTGACCCAGGGACACAGTGACCCAGGGACACAGTGACCCAGGGACACAGTGACCCAGAGACACAGTGACCCAGAGACACAGTGAACCAGAGACACAGTGACCCAGTGACACAGTGACCCAGGGACACAGTGACCCAGGGACACAGTGACCCAGAGACACAGTGAACCAGAGACACAGTGACCCAGGGACACAGTGACCCAGGGACACAGTGACCCAGAGACACAGTGACCCAGAGACACAGTGACCCAGAGACACAGTGACCCAGGGACACAGTGACCCAGAGACACAGTGACCCAGAGACACAGTGACCCAGACACACAGTGACCCAGACACACAGTGACCCAGGGACACAGTGACCCAGGGAGGCAGTGACCCAGAGACACAGTGACCCAGGGACACAGTGACCCAGGGACACAGTGACCCAGAGACACAGTGACCCAGAGACACAGTGACCCAGAGACACAGTGACCCAGAGACACAGTGACCCAGGGACACAGTGACCCAGAGACACAGTGACCCAGAGACACAGTGACCCAGACACACAGTGACCCAGGGACACAGTGACCCAGGGACACAGTGACCCAGAGACACAGTGACCCAGGGACACAGTGACCCAGGGATACAGTGACCCAGAGACACAGTGACCCAGAGACACAGTGACCCAGGGATACAGTGACCCAGAGACACAGTGACCCAGAGACACAGTGACCCATAGATCTTATGTAATCTTATGGTCTTACTTATGTAAGACCAATCCTGGAGTATGCAGCTCCAGCCTGGAGTCCATACCTAGTTAAACACAAGACAAAGCTAGAGAAGATTCAGAGGTATGCCACCAGGCTCGTCCCGGAACTGAGAGGAATGAGCTACGAGGAAAGGCTAAAGGAGCTGAACCTCACATCCCTCGAAAACAGAAGAGTAAGGGGAGACATGATAACCATCTACAAAATTCTCAGCGGAATTGACAGGGTGGACAAAGACAAACTCTTCAGCACGGGTGGGACACGAACAAGGAGACACAGGTGGAAACTTAGTACCCAGAAGAGCCACAGAGACGTTAGAAAGAATTTTTTCAGTGTCAGAGTAGTTAATAAATGGAATGCACTAGGAAGTGATGTGGTGGAGGCTGACTCCATACACAGTTTCAAATGTAGATATGATAGAACCCAGTAGGCTCAGGAACGGGTACTCCAGTTGATTGACAATTGAGAGGCGGGACCAAAGAGCCAAACTTCAACCCCCGCAAGCACAATTAGGTGAGTACTGTGACCCAGAGACACAGTAACCCAGAGACACAGTGACCCAGGGACACAGTGACCCAGAGACACAGTGACCCAGGGACACAGTGACCCAGGGACACAGTGACTCAGAGACACAGTGACCCAGGGACACAGTGACCCAGAGACACAGTGACCCAGGGACACAGTGACCCAGGGACACAGTGACCCAGGGACACAGTGACCCAGAGACACAGTGACCCTGAGTCATCCAGGGTATTGTACACTTATTGTGTGTACATAATAAGTGTACAATAAGTGCACAATAAGTATACACTTACTGTGTGTACACAATAAGCCAAACTTACAGAGAGACCCAAGCTCACAGTAAAGTAAGACGCGCCACTCAGTAAACTCACACCTTCGTGGTAAGGAGGTGTAGAGACGCAGTAAAGAGCACTCCGCTACGGGTCATCTGAGGCAGGATCAAGAGTAGCTACGCTCTCAGCACACAGCTTCCTCCACAATCCCTCTCGGAGCGTGTAATCATGTAAGGGTTTCCTGCAGAGTATCCAGGAGCCTTAAAGTTAATCGCCCGCATCGCCTCCGGGACGACCCTTCAGCTCGTTAGCTAAAGACACGTCGTTTAAATAAAAAGAATTCAATTGCAAGTTGTTGACGCAGAAGGCGGACCAGGATTCAAAAGTAATGGAGATTCATGAATACATTTACATCGTCAACGCCTGCAACCGCTCCAGGCGGCGGAGCAGTTAACTCACAAGAGTAGTGACTGTAATTTGTCCCAGCACCGGCGGGAGACACACATATTTTTCTCGTATTGTGGTCGTGCACTCGACAGCAACTTCAACTTTATCATTACCGTTATGGAAGGTACATATTGAGGCGAGGTGTGCTGCTGTGACTGACTCCTGTGTCTTAGTGCACAAGAAATTTGAAGTATTGATTGGTGGAGTCACTTGGGGCGGACACATACGCGGTGCGCGGAGAGACAATTCTATTTAGTTAGATGTATTAAAAGCACTAAAAGATAAATATTTTGTGATGACTGGATACATGACTATAATATTTTCTTATTGACTTCTGGAGAAAACACACACACACACACACACACACACACACACACACCACACACACACACACACACACACACACACACACACCACACACACACACACACACACACACACACACACACACACACACACACACACCACACACACACACACACACACACACACACACACACCACACACACACACACACACACACACACACACACACACACACACACACACACACACACACACACACAAACACACACACAGTGTGTGTGTTAAGTGTCCTTAACTTGTATACCATTCAAGGTGATGGAGAAGATTGTGAGAAAAAACCTAGTAACACATCTGGAGAGAAGAGACTTCGTGACAACCCATCAACATGGGTTCAGGGAGGGAAAATCTTGCCTTACAGGCTTGATAGAATTCTACGATCAGGTGACAAAGATTAAGCAAGAAAGAGAAGGATGGGCGGACTGCATTTTTTTGGACTGTCGGAAAGCCTTTGACACAGTACCCCATAAAAGGTTGATGCATAAGCTGGACAAACAGGCAGGAGTAACTGGCAGGGCTCTCCAGTGGATAAGGGAGTACCTACGCAAAAGGAAGCAGAGAGTTACAGTGAGGGGTGAGACCTCAGAATGGCGTGAAGTCACCAGTGGAGCCCCGCTCTGTGCTTGGACCTATCCTGTTTCTGATATAAGTAATTGATCTCCCAGAGGGTATAGACTCATTCCTCTCAATGTTTGCTGACGACGCCAAAATTATGAGAAGGATTAAGACAGAGAAGGACAGTTTGAGACTTCAAGAAGACCTGGACAAGCTGCAGGAATGGTCGAACAAATGGCTGTTAGAGTTTAACCCAAGCAAATGTAATGTAATGAAGATGGGGTAGGAAGCAGGAGACCAAATACAAGGTATCATTTGGGAGACGAAATACTTCAAGAGTCAGAGAGAGAGAAAGACCTGGGGGTTGATATCACGCCAGACCTGTCCCCTGAAGCTCATATCAAGAGGATAACATCAGCAGCATATGCCAGGTTGGCTAACATATGAACGGCCTTTAGAAATTTGTGTAAGGAATCTTTCAGAACATTATATATCACATATGTCAGACCAATCCTGGAGTATGCGGCTCCAGCGTGGAGTCCATATCTAGTCAAGCATAAGACTAAACTGGAAAAGGTTCAAAGGTTTGCCACCAGACTATTACCCGAGCTAAGAGGTATAAGCTACGAGGAGAGACTACAGGAATTAAACTTCATTTCGTTGGAAGACAGAAGAGTTAGGGAGGACATGATCACCACATTCAAGATTCTCAAGGGAATCGACAGGGTTGATAAAGACAGGCTATTTAACACAAGGGGCACACACACTAGGGGACACAGGTGGAAACTGAGTGCCCAAATGAGCCACAGAGATATTAGAAAGAACTTTTTTAGTGTCAGAGTGGTTGACAAATGGAATGCATTAGGAAGTGATGTCGTGGAGGCTGACTCCATACACAGTTACAAGTGTAGATATGATAGAGCCCAATAGGCTCAGGAATCTGTACACCTGTTGATTGACGGTTGAGAAGCGGGACCAAAAAGCCAGAGCTCAACCCCAACAAACACAACTTGGTGAGTAACTAGGTGAGTACACACACACACACACGGTATGGGGCGAAAAGTCCGACTGGCGAACAGTAACGAGTGGAGTACCTCAAGGATCGGTGCTGGGACCAATTTTATTTCTAATATATGTAATCGACATGTTCGCAGGAGTAGAGTCCGACATGTCGATGTTCGCGGATGACGAAAAGTTGACGAGAAGAGTTGTGAAAATGAGAATTGTAGGATCCTCCGAGAGGACTTGAACAGGTTGCAGAGATGGTCAGAGAAAAGGCTACTGGAGTTCAACACGAGCAAATGTAAAGTTATGGAAATGGGACTAGGTGATAGGAGACCAAAGGGACAGTACACAATGAAGGGGAACTGCCTACCTGTGACGACGCGAGAAAGAGACCTGGGCGTGGACGAAACACCTAATCTATCTCCTGAAGCACATATAAATAGGATAACGACAGCAGCGTATTCTACACTGGCAAAAGTTAGAACATCATTCA
>WNGS01159111.1:182611-194329 GCA_020271785.1 Procambarus virginalis
CAATGCTTGTGGGTATACAATTTTTGTTGTTCCATTGTCTGTGAGATAAAGAGATTGTCAGGTTTGCCCACTCTAGAACACCACATAACATATACGTGTCCGTGTGAGAAGCAATCCGTGCCTATTTATAAACCGCACAATTCTAAAGATTGACCCTGAGCTTTGTTGATGGCGATTGCAGACGCCAATCGAATTGGTATTTACAATCTCTTAAATTGAAATGGCATATCAGTTGGAATCATAGGAATGCGAGGAATGTGGACATCTTCACCTTTAAAAGGTCCTGTCAAGATTGTGCATCTACGACAGTGCTGATTATTTTTTACTGCAAGGCGCGTGCCGTTGCAAAGATTTGGCTGATGATATTTCGCAACATGATAATTGGCACGNGCATATAGTCTGGGGACTATATGCATATTCAGTTGCATATAGTCCGGGGACCATTCAGGCTTGTTCGCATTTGTGTTCCTCACGTGTTGCCCCAAAAAATGAGGTGATTTGATAAATGCTATGCCCAAGATTACCATCCGAGTGCCGCGGGGAAGTGGTTCAAATAGCTTCGGCTATCACTTCCTTTTGTCCGGTCGTGATGGTCAAGCGGATTAAGGCTTCCCTGTACATACCAGTTGCGTTGCTCCTGGCAGTATGGGTTCGAGTCACTTCTGGGTGTGAGTTTTCAGTTGCATATAGTCCTGGGGACCATTCAGGCTTGTTCGCATATATATATATATATATGTATATATATATATATATATATATATATATATATATATATATATATATATATATATATATATATATATATATATATATATATATTATACACCTGATTAACCTTTGTATGTGTTTTATCCCCCATTTATCCCCTATTTATCCCATTGCCGCTTTCTTTATTCTACTTGTTTTTTCACCTGACCCCGTAATGCTATAAATTTAGCGAGTTCTGTAATTTCTTTCTACTTGAGAATGAACCATGGAGGTTCGAAACGTTGTGCAAATTGTATAAATAAGTGTAATACATTCTATAGTAATTCACTTTTTTCTTCACCAATAAGGAACGTGAATTTTGGAGAACTCCTCTTTCAGCTAAGCCCTGATGCTAGAAAAATAGTTTGAGGGATAGAAGCCCTAAATCAGAAGATAATAAATATAGAATATGCGGTCATATTCAATGAGACATGTTTAAAAGAAAACCTGCTGCCAGTATACACCAATATAAACCCACATGACCCAGCAGTCTGCAACGCAGACTTTACCTATAGGTATAGGCAAGAGTTCATACGGCATCAACTAAACAAGAAGAAGGAAGCCCTCCAAACCCTTACAGAGCAAGCTGAGCATCTGTTAAACAAATGGACCCAGTACGACATCCCTATCCAACTCAAGCAAACCATCAACAGTGAACTATTTAACCTGAAACAACAACATAAAACTCGTGTAGAAACAAAGACACTCCGTAAGTTAACAGCCTTAAACGGTGGACAGTTAATGATCCCTCGTCCTAAAAATGGCTACATTAACCTGACTTCTTATGATCTTACCCTGGACCAACGAGACCTCTTAAATCTTGGTCTAAATTGTCAATTCATATCTAAACCAAAGATGCATAAAAAACGCCTGGAAATTGAAATGCTTCTGGACGACATCCATAAGCTAGAAGACAACAAGAAAGTCATCACCTCTGACACACTTCAGGCTGAACTACTAGCAGAAGCGGGGAAAAAACGAGGAACATATTCATCAACAATCTTAACCCCACGACTCAAAGAAGAATCAAAACAACTTAAAAAGCTGGAAGGTGTAACAATAAGAAAAGCCGACAAGACAGCAGCATATGTATTGATTCCTTCCCAAGAATACATGAACAAAATTTGCGACATCCTTAGTGATGACACTAAATTTCAACGAATCACGAGGAACCCTGTGGAAGACCTCAAACGAAAAGTGAACAAAGCTATTACTGCAATCAACGCAAAGAAAGGTAGTGTTCATTTCACTAAACTCCAGGGCGACTATGGCGTAGGATATGCGTATGGCAATGTTATTAAGACACACAAACCAGGTAACCCATTACGTCCAATAATCAGCCAAATACCAACTCCACCCTATCACCTGGCAAAAAGACTTAATGAACTCCTAACTCCATACACTCCAAGCCATTATAGTCTACAATCATCAGCAGATTTCCTAGAAATAATCAAAACTACTCAGCCCGATGAAATCATTGCTTCCCTGGACGTCGAATCCCTATTTACCAACGTCCCAATTGACACAACTATAGAAATGATACTGGACAAAGTATACAGAGACGAGAGCACCCCCAAATTAGACATACCCGAGCCACACTTGAAGAGTCTTCTCGAAGCACGTACAAAGGAAGCTCCTTTCATCAGTCCTCAAGGAGACATGTATCTACAAATAGACGGAGTAGCAATGGGCTCCCCCTTAGGAGCGTTATTCGCTAATTTTTACATGGGAACCATCGAAGACAGAGTCTTCAGTAGTAGACAAAAACCAACAGTATATTCCCGTTATGTAGACGACATATTCGTCATAGTAAAAGACTCAGATGAACTAATTGATCTAAAAAGCCATCTAGAGAGAAAGTCAGTACTCTGATTTACACATGAAATAGCAGTCTGCCTTTCTTAGATATACTAATAACAAAAACAGGAACGTCTTTAAGCACCAGCGTATATACAAAACCTACTAACATAGGATTATGCCTAAACGGTAAGAGTGAGTGCCCTCAAAGATACAAAACCAGTGTTCTCAATCCTTATATTCGTCGAGCGCTTTCACACTGCTCCGAATGGAGCAATGTAAGTACACCGTTTGATAGAATACCGTTTGATAGAATAACTCAGGTACTGGTGAACAACGGATATAGCAACATGGAAATAAACACCGCTATAAGAAGACACCTGGACCGATACCTTGGTTTACCTTGAGGTGCTTCCGGGGCTTAGCGTCCCCGCGGCCCGGTCGTCGACCAGGCCTCCTGGTTGCTGGTCTGATCAACCAGGCCGTTTGACGCGGCTGCTCGCAGCCTGACGTATGAGTCACAGCCTGGTTGATCAGGTATCCTTTGGAGGTGCTGATCCAGTTCTCTCTTGAACACTGTGAGGGGTTTGCCTGTTATGCCCCTTATGTGTAGCGGAAGCGTGTTGAACAGTCTCAGGCCTCTGATGTTGATAGAGTTCTCTCTCAGAGTACCTGTTGCAGTTCTCTCTCAGAGTACCTATTGTCCTCCGATGGTACAAGCCTGAACCTAGGACAGAAACCACAACACCTCCAATAAAAATATATTACAAATCAACTATGCAAAGTGAACATAAAAAAGAAAAAAGAATAATGAAGGAAATTATCCGTAAAGGAGTAAAATGCACTATTCCTGACCAAAACAGACCTGATCATATTTTATAAAACAAAGAAGACTACCGACCTCCTTATTAAAAACTGCCCGAAGCTGACGGAGAACCCTCTACAGCAGTCAAGCGTTGTATAAATGTTCACTTGCCCCTACGATGGATGTAACCTTCAATCTAAGTACATAGGTATGACGTCGACCAAGCTGACGAGGCGTTTGACCTGTCATCTTCATTCCGGTGCCCCTAGGAATCACATGAGACAAGCCCATGACATCACCCTAACAAGAAATATGTTGAACAAAAATAACTGTATAATAGACAAAACCCAAGGTGTAAGAAGATTACAAATTCTTGAAGCAATTCACATAAGAATAGAACAACCTACCACGAACACCCAAATCACGGAACTATTTACTTTACCCACAATGAGAGTAAGGACATGACCGGAATATAAGGGTGCCAACACAGAAGACACTGTTCAACATAACAGGCCTATTACACCTAATTATCCTTTGTACGTGCTTCGTCCCCTATTGATAACCCAGTTATCGTCAATTGCACGCACACACACACACACAAACTTAGGGTGGGCGAGGACAGGTACACAGAGAATGACAAAGAGGTATGTGAAGAACTCAACAAAAGGTTCCAGGAGGTCTTTCCAATAGAACAGGGAGAAGTCACGGCGCTAAGAGAGGTGGCAGCAAACCAGGTGACCTTGGAAAGGTTCGAAATTACAAGAGATGAGGTCAAGAAGCACCTATTGGAGCTGGATGTGAGAAAAGCTGCTGGGCCGGATGGAATCTCACCGTGGGTATTGAAAGAGTGAGCAGGAGCACTTTGCTTGCCACTCTCCATAGTGTATAATAGGTCACTGGAAACGGGAGACCTACCAGAAATATGGAAGACAGCTAATGTAGTACCAATATTTAAAAAGGGTGACAGACAAGAGGCACTGAACTACAGGCCAGTGTCCTTAACTTGTATACCATGCAAGGTGACGGAGAAGATAGTGAGAAAAAACCTGGTAACACATCTGGAGAGAAGAGACTTCGTGACAACCCATCAACATGGGTTCAGGGAGGGTAAATCTTGCCTTACAGGCTTGATAGAATTCTACGATCAGGTGACAAAGATTAAGCAAGAAAGAGAAGGATGGGCGGACTGCATTTTTTTGGACTGTCGGAAAGCCTTTGACACAGTACCCCATAAAAGGTTGATGCATAAGCTGGAGAAACAGGCAGGAGTAACTGGTAGGGCGCTCCAGTGGATAAGGGAGTACCTAAGCAATAGGAACCAGAGAGTTATAGTGAGGGGTGAGACCTCAGAATGGCGTGAGGTCACCAGTGGAGTCCCACAGGGCTCTGTGCTTGGACCTATCCTGTTTCTGATATACGTAAATGATCTCCCAGAGGGTATAGACTCATTCCTCTCAATGTTTGCTGACGACGCCAAAATTATGAGAAGGATTAAGACAGAGGAGGACAGTTTGAGGCTTCAAGAAGACCTGGACAAGCTGCAGGAATGATCGAACAAATGGCTGTTAGAGTTTAACCCAAGCAAATGTAATGTTATGAAGATAGGGTAGGAAGCAGGAAACCAGATACAAGGTATCACTTGGGAGATTAAGTACTTCAAGAGTCAGAGAGAGAGAGAAAGACCTGGGGGTTGATATCACGCCAGACCTGTCCCCTGAAGCTCATATCAAGAGGATAACATCAGCAGCATATGCCAGGTTGGCTAACATAAGAACGGCCTTTAGAAACTTGTGTAAGGAATCTTTCAGAACATTATATACCACATATGTCAGACCAATCCTGGAGTATGCGGCTCCAGCATGGAGTCCATATCTAGTCAAGCATAAGATTAAACTGGAAAATGTTCAAAGGTTTGCCACCAGACTAGTACCCGAGCTGAGAGGTATGAGCTACGAGGAGAGACTACGGGAATTGAACCTCACTTCGTTGGAAGACAGAAGAGTTAGGGGGACATGATCACCACATTCAAGATTCTCAGGGGAATCGACAGGGTTGATAAAGACAGGCTATTTAACACAAGGGGCACACGCCCTAGGGGACACAGGTGGAAACTGAGTGCCCAAATGAGCCACAGAGATATTAGAAAGAACTTTTTTAGTGTCAGAGTGGTTGAAAAATGGAATGCATTAGGAAGTAATGTGGTGGAGGCTGACACCATACACAGTTTCAAGTGTAGATATGATAGAGCCCAGTAGGCTCAGGAACTTGTACACCTGTTGATATATATATATATATATATATATATATATATATATATATATATATATATATATATATATATATATATATATATATATATATATATATATATATATATATATATTGTGAGGATAATCTCTTCCCAGATATTTAGCCTGCTATATCTTCCCATCGTCACATTCTCAACAATATGCAAGATACGTTTTATAGTGGCTTAACGTATATATCAAGACAGCCACACGCACCTGCAACTCCCTCCTTCCCCCCACTTCTGCACACCTGGTCGCGCCGACGGCTACAGTCCCAGACAAACTGCTTGTTACTGGACGCCCTGCGTTCTCATTGGCCGCTAACCAACACACCACTCCAGCTCCACGCCAATCACATTCCTCGCTAGCCATTGTCAGGACCGGCCAGCCATTCTCTCACCAGAATATATCCAGTGCTCATGCTATGAACACCTAAGTTGACTCACCTCGTGTGATCAAATAGAGGTTTATAGCTAGCGAATATATTCCCAGCACTAATATTATTTTACTTGTTATTTTACTTCACTTCTCCTCCCTTTAACGTAATTCAGTTTTATGTTCAGTTATTTTTCCACTTGTTGTTCTGCACCATTAAGCCAAGATTTTGCCTTTATTTCAATTTGTTTCTTAGTGTTATTAAAGAGCATTGTTTATTATTGTGTTTTATGTCTCTTCCCTTACCTTACCACAGATTATCAAACACGCAGTCATTCTTTTTTTTCCTTTTTTTTACTTTTTGTTTTTATATGTGGCCTGGCCTTAACATCTGCCAGTGGAAGACTGCCGACCACTACTTTACCGTCACAATATATATATATATATATATATATATATATATATATATATATATATATATATATATATATATATATATATATATATATATATATGCGAACAAGCCTGAACGGTCTCCAGAACTATATGCAACTGAAAACTCAAACTCCAGGCGTGACTCGAACTCATACTGCCAGGAGTACTCTGCAACTGATGTACAGGATCCCTTAACCACTCGACCATCATGACCGGACAAAAGAGGATGGCAGCCGAGGCCATTTCCATCCTTCCGCCGGCACTCGGTTGGTAATCTTGGGCGTGGTATTGTATCAAATCACCTCATTCTTTGGGACACACGTGAGGAACACAAATGTGAACAAGCCCGAATGGTCTCCAGGCATATATGCAACTGAAAACTCACACCCGAGAAGTGACTCGAACCCATACTGCCAGAAGCACTCTGCAACTGATGTACAGGATCCCTTAACCACTCAATATATATATATATATATATATATATATATATATATATATATATATATATATATATATATATATATATATATATATATACCCCCTGTGGGCGCCACAGGGAATGGACGCTGGAAGGAGGCTCTGCCGGTCATGTGCCATTATCTTGTGACATCCTGACCTCACGGGGCCCAGACTGAACGGTGTGCAGTGTGAACATCCTGGGAAGGTGTGAGAGTGGCGGGAAGTGTCCAGCGTGAACTATCACAACCAAAAACAATCAAACAAGTGGAATGACAGTGTGGAATCGTCTGAACTGCAGTGAGGGCCAACAAGGGCGCCCTGAGGGGCTCCCTCGGTTATGGTGGTGGGGGTGGGTGGTGGGGGATGGGGTGTTGTTGTGCGGTCAGTCGAGGGGGTGACCCGTGTGTAAGTGTTTATGAAAATATCCCTGAAAAATAGATACCTCGGCTCTCGGGAAACAGGTATCGTGTTTTAAGTGCATCGAGTCCACAGTGAACCAGATTATATTGTGCAGTGATATATCACGAAATTATACAAACGTGTTAGTGACCCCCCCTCCCCCCTCCCCATACCCGTTAGTGTGTACTTTCACCCAACCCAGGAGTCACCCCTCCTGCCTCACCCCAACCGAGGGTGTGTGTGTGTGTGTCTATTCTTTTTGTTTTGGTAGGGACGCGAGTCTCATTTTCCTCCCTGTGTCGATCCCCTCACCCTACGTCCGCCCAACGCCCGCCCAGCGCCCGCCCAGAGCCCGCCCAGCGCCCGCCCAGCGCCCGCCGATGTCGCAGGTCGCGATTGACAGCCAGGCTTCTCTCAGCCAAGAGGAGCCATCAAGCAACGACAGGTACGGCACATGCCAAGTGTGCGACAAGGTGTGGAGACTCAAGCGTAACGGAGATGTGCGCAAGCATGCTCACAACGGAACCGACTGTCCGGGTATGTGGCGCCCTCCCAAAGAGAGTATCAATCAAGGCCCCACACCAGCTGTCAGGGAAAACACCTCCAACAGCTTCATTTCGACTGGGAATCTACTAGAAGCCATCAAAGCAACATCGGTTGGAACCTTGAAGCACATCCCCAAAGCTGCCCGGCCCCAGGCAGCAGCCAAACTATCCAGCCTCTTGAAAAAGGTCAATGACTCCCCCGAAACCATCCAAGCATGGCACAACCTTCTCCTGTTTGGAAACATGCCTAGCTGTCCCTGCAAGGAGAGACAAATCACTAGCTTCCTCAGTCATTATGGCTATAAATAGTTATCCTAGAAAGGACAACAAGGCACCCCTCCCCACCCGTGCCAAAAACACCCAGCGCAGGAAAGGTATCAACAGCAGAACCGAGGCATCCAAAATCAGAGCAACAGTCAGAAAGAAAATAGAAGAAGGCAACACAATAGGGGCAATCAGAATCATCACCAGTGAAGACACAGTTGCCACCAGGGTTGCCGATACAGCACAAGCCCTGAGGGAAAAGCACCCTCCCAGAGCTCCTCGTGACGACAGTATTCCCCTAGTCGGTGTCACCAGAGCAGAACCCCTGTGTGTGCTCGAATCCATGGTGCATAAAGCAGCTTTATCCTTCCCACCAGGATCAGCAGGTGGGTTCACAGGACTATGACCCAACCACATCAAACAAATGCTCAACCCTGCACTGGGAGACATTGCACAGGGCCTCCTGGTGGAACTAACTAGATTCGCTAACACATGTCTAGCTGGCAACATACCAGAGACCATACGGCCTCTCTTTTTTGGCGCTACCCTCTGTGCCCTGAGGAAAAAAGATGGAGGAATCAGACCGATAGCTGTGGGCAATTCACTCCGGCGCCTCGTCGCTAAGGCTGCTGCTAGAGCAGTTAGTCAGGCAGCAGCCGACATGCTGAAGCCAAAACAGCTTGGGTTTGGTATTCCCCAAGGGTGTGAGGCAGCGGCTCATGTAGCTAGAGCCTACATTGCCAACATTATGGATGAAAAAGGCCTGATAAAGCTGGACTTAAAAATGCTTTCAATCTGGTTAGAAGGGATGCAGTACTCAGTGCGGTTCATCACCTTTTTCCTTCCCTCTACCCGTTTGTAAACTCATGCTACAGCAAGAATCTAACTCTGCTTTTTGGGGAACATGAAATTGAATCACAAGAAGGTGTCCAACAGGGTGACTCCCTTGCTCCTTTTCTATTCTGCCTAGTAATCAAGGAAGTCACCGATAACCTGTCCAGTGAGCTCAACATTTGGTTTTTAGACGATGGTACTCTAGCCGGCTCCCCAGCCTCACTCTTGGACGACAAAAGAATAATTCAGGAGCAAGGAGCAAGCCTAGGCCTCACCCTGAACCCTTCCAAGTGCGAAATAACCTCCACCAACCAGCACATAATAGAGCAAATAAAGGTTGTTTTGCCTGACATTCATACAACCAACCCTGAGGACAGCACACTCCTAGGTGCTCCTCTTGGAAGGAATGCCATCGACGAGATCCTTGGTAAGAAGATCACTGACCTGAAGAAGATGAACGAGAGGATTGAAGACATCGATGCTCATGATGCACTATACCTCATCACCAGATGCTTGTCCCACCCAGGCTGACCTACTTTCTAAGATGTTTGCCATCTTTCAACAATATTAAATTAGAAGAGTACGACAGCTTGCTGAAATCAACGCTAGAAAAAGCCCTCAATCTTTCCCTCAGTGACTCACAGTGGAAACAGGCCTCTCTTCCTGTCAGACTCGGGGGCCTTGGCGTGCGCACAGCAACACAAATTGCTGTACCAGCGTTCCTGTCCTCTTCAGTGTGGTCTGACAACTTGGTGAAGGAAATCGTACCTGAGCACCTAGTTCAACAGGCAGGGGTACATGATCCCAGCTTCACAGACTGCACAACCAAATGGGTCTCTCTCGCAGGACCAGTACCCCAACCACTGCCTTCTGAAGCCCATAAGTAATCCAGCTGGGATCGCCCCATTGCCGACCAAGAAGCTGCGACTTTGCTGGAAGCTGCGACCACATGACACTGCCCGACTTAGAGCAGTAGCAGCTCTCCATGCAGGTGATTTCCTATTAGCAACCCCAATGTCAGCAACCGGCACCCGTCTCACACCACAGGCCCTCCGAATTCCCGTGGCTCTCCGCCTCGCTGCCCCAATCCACATAGAATACAGGTGTATTTGCGGCGAGGCAGAGGCCGACAGGTATGGACGGCATGGCCTTCTCTGGCAAAGGACAGGAGGATGGCATGCAAGACACGGCGAGGTCAATGACATTACTAAGAGAAGCCTTACCACAGCCGGATGTCCAGCAGAGAGAGCCCCGTTACCTAATGTCCCGCAACTCGAATGAGCCTGTCGGTCACCCAGACGGAATCACGGTGAACCCCTAGAAGAACGGTAGACAGTTGGTGTGGGGCAACACTTGCGTTTCAACTTTAGCCAATACCTATTTTCAAGGCCTTGACAATATTCTCAAACCCAGAGAAATATGGTAAACATAACACATTCTTTGGGCGAATTCCTTCACTGCATATATTATTATAATATGTACGACGTGCTTTGTTACGGCAAACTTCCAAAAAACTCAGTGGGAAACAAAGCTTGAGACCAATCGAATCAATATTCTTAAACTCTTCGTCTAAGAATTTTGGACTCACAACTCGAAGAGCTCTTAGATACATTGAAGAAAAATTGACTTTTTCACATTGTATCTATGCCCTGAAAAATAATGAACATAAGATAGATTATTCGTAGGTTTTCTGTAAACACTAAACTTTAGTGAAGAATATATATATATATATATATATATATATATTATATTATATTATAATATATATATATATACATATATAATATGTATATATATATATATATATATATATATATATATTATATATATATATATATATATATATATATATATACATATACTATATATATATCGCCCGGATGGCATCACAGTGAACCCCTGGAAGAATGGCAAGCAGTTGGTATGGGACTACACGTGCGTATCAACCCTGGCTAACACCTACATTGACCTCAGTGTTGCACAACCAGGTGGCGCTGCCACCCACAGGGAAGCAGCCAAATCCCGTAAGTATAGAGAACTTGATCACCACTACAATTTTGTCCCCATTGCTTCTGAGACACTCGGCGCCTGGGGTAAAAGTGCTACCAGTTTTTTGAAGGAACTGGGTTCTAGGCTCATTGAAACAACAAGGGACCCTAGAGCTGCCAGCTTTCTTTTCCAGCGCCTCAGCGTGGCGATACAGAGGGGAAATGCGCACTGCATCCAGGGTTCCTGCCCGCCATCTGAGGAGCTGGAGGAACTCGACAACCTATGATAACCATCTTTGTACCCTATATGTAACTCCTTTTTTGTAACAAAGTTCAAATAAAGCAAATATATATGTGTACATACAAAAGAATGGGGGTGGTAGGAGAAGAAAATATTAGTGTTCAGTGAGAAACCACAAGGTCTCCTCTGAATACGTTTTATTTTCTTCTCCGAGGCTATGGGTCCCCACATTGGCACCAGAGGTGGTACCCTCACAAACTTTAAAAAAAAAAAAAAAAAAAAAATATATATATTATATATAATATATATATATATATATATTAATATATATATATATATATTATAATATAATATATATATATATATATATATACATGTTGTGGAATATGAACTAGAGGGTAAGATTAAATTATTTTAACACGAATCTTCTCAATATTTCGTAAGTTTTTCTTCACTGTCAAGGGAAGTTTAAAAATTAACTCTCCAAAGTTCATTTTCACACAAATTTTTGGTCTGATGCCTATAGGAATGTGTTTCCCTA
>WNGS01159111.1:212230-222931 GCA_020271785.1 Procambarus virginalis
ACTGGAGGGTAGTGGAGGCTGACTCCAACATGGGAGGGTAGTGGAGGCTGACTCCAGCATGGGAGGGTAGTGGAGGTGCTGACTCCAACATGGGAGGGTAGTGGAGGCTTGACTCCACCATGGGAGGTAGTGGAGGACTCACCGGGTGGGACTCCATACACAGTTTCAAGTGTAGATATGATAGAGTCCCAATAGGCTCAGGAACCTGTACACCAGTTGATTGACGGTTGAGAGGCGGACCAAAGACCAGAGCTCAACCCCCCGCAAGCACAAATAGATGAGTACACCCCATTGGCCGCCACAGAAGCTGAACTGTCTCAGCTTTTCCTTGTTAATGGACGCAAGAATCTTATAAAAATGGTTATGGAGGCTAATTTGCTGAATAAATAATGAGGAGCCCAGGACAGTAATGACTGATGCTCCATAACAAACTAAATTATCGGATTACGGTATTACCGGATAACTGGGACAAGAAATGTAAGCTGACATCACATTAACGCAGAAACTGATATTACGAGATTAAAAAGTATAATCAAAGGAAGACATATCCAGTTATCTTTTAACATGATATATATATATATATATATATATATTATATTATATATATTATATATATATATATATATATATATATATATATATATATCTATATATATATATATATATATATATATATATATATATATATATATATATATATATATATATATATATATATATATATATATATATATATATTAGTAATGTCTTGTAAACAGCGATAACATTGACGGAAATTGTACAATTAAGTACACTACACAGAGTAATCACAATAGCATCAAATTCATGCATCAAATGAACAAATCCACATGGGCCGTGGCGAGGGTTCGAACTTACGTCCGAGAGGATCCCAGACCCTGCCTTAGTCGACTGAGCTACGACATGGTCAAAGATTTTCCGGTTGAAGGATGATTTTCCGGTTGCAATTCTTTGACCATGTCGTAGCTCAGTCGATTAAGACAGCGTCTGGGATCCTCTCGGACGTAGGTTCGAACCCTCGCCACGGCTCTTGTGGATTTGTTCATTTGTAAACTGATGTTCTAGTGAGGACATCGGTGACCAATCAGCCTTATAGAACGTCGTAGTTTGACGTATGTTCTACCTAAGGCCAAAAATTGTCGTATTTATAAATGAAAGCGGCTCGCGAAATTGACATCCTGTCCCGTTTTCTGTTTTGGGTCCTCTGGTAGGTTAAGGGCCCCTTAGTACGTCAATTTCTTGACGTTGGGGCAGCTTAGGAGGCCAGGCTAGGGTGAGAGGTTACCTTGAGGTGCTTCCGGGGCTTAGCGTCCCCGCGGCCCGGTCGTCGACCAGGCCTCCTGGTTGCTGGACTGATCAACCAGGCTGTTGGACGCGGCTGCTCGAGCTGCAGATATGAACTACAGCAATAACTAGCCGGCCAAAACAATGTATTTCTACTGTTTAGTAAAGCCTCCATTTTGTCAACACAATCACCTTTAATCAAATGTAATCACGTTTGTTCGTGATTAACAACCGCATAGATTAATTGGGCTTGATAATGCTTAGTGAATTATCTTTCTTAAAGGTTTTAAAAGCTTTAATAAATCTTGATGGACAGTTAAGGGCAGTGTCGTTGAGAAATGATCCATATATCGTCGCTCGGAATGTCACTGCCCAACCACTTGGGCTGGACGGTAGAGCGACGGTTTCGCTTCATACAGGTCGGCGTTCAATCCCCCGCGACCGTCCACAAGTGGTTGGGGCACCATTCCTTTTCACCTCCGTCCCATCCCAAATCCTTATCCTGACCCGTTCCCAGTGCTATATAGTCGTAATGGCTTGGCGCTTTCCCCTCTGGATAGTTCATCTTCCTCAAAATGTCACTATAATTGTCGAGGATGCAAACCGCTTTGGCACTGTCTGCATAACTCCCATCACTGTCAGAAGACCTCAAAGCCCATGCTGACGAGGCCTTCTTGTTATCTTGGTATTCTTGTTACCTGATATCCTTCATCACTCAACCTCTCTAAGCCATACAGACGACTCAAAATTGCTTGTGATAATATTTGAAGTGTAAGTGTGGCCAGAGGTTGGCGTCAGCATAGTTAATGCTATCTTGGTTAGCTTGAGATGATTTCGGGGCTTTTTAGCGTCCCCGCGGCCCGGTCCTCGACCAGGCCTCCACCCCCAGGAAGCAGCCCGTGACAGCTGACTAACACCCAGGTACCTATTTTACTGCTAGGTCATATATTTATTTGTTATTTTTAATGCTGTGTTGGTTGGCTTCCCTACAGCTTTGGGGCCAGATTGACGCAAGCACTTACGCAAGCACTTACGAACGTGTACATCTTTCCTCAATCTTTGGCGGCTTTGGTTACATTTATTAAACAGTTTACAAGCATGAAAACCTCCCAATCAACTGTTGTTATTGTTATAAACAGCCTCCTGGTGCTTCGAGCTCATTAACTGTTTAATAATTGCAAACAAAGCCGCCAAAGATTGAGAAAAGATGTACAGGTTCGTAAGTGCTTGCGTAAGTGCGTCGTGAATCTAGCCCCAAGGCAAGAAACAGTTCCCAGCTATGCAACACAGATTGCAGAGGTCAGACAGGGGATCTCCTGGGACCGAAAGAAGCGGATGCAGTATGTCGTAAGAGATGCAACATTGCATTCCTCTCTCTGTGGATCATGAAGTCACCGAGCCCTCACTTGCGTGTCCAGTAGTTAATCTTAATTGTCTGAGAGGGCTAGGGGGCTCTCTGAGAGGGCTAGGGCTCCCTGAGAGAGCTAGGGGGCTCTCTGAGAGGGCTAGGGGGCTCTCTGAGAGGGCTAGGGGGCTCTCTGAGAGGGCTAGGGGGCTCTCTGAGAGGGCTAGGGGCTCCCTGAGAGAGCTAGGGGGCTCTCTGAGAGGGCTAGGGACTCTCTGAGAGGGCTAGGGGGCTCTCTGAGAGGGCTAGGGGCTCCCTGAGAGGGCTAGGGGCTCCCTGAGAGAGCTAGGGGGCTCTCTGAGAGGGCTAGGGGCTCCCTGAGAGGGCTAGGGGCTCCCTGAGAGAGCTAGGGGGCTCTCTGAGAGGGCTAGGGGGCTCTCTGAGAGGGCTAGGGGGCTCTCTGAGAGAGCTAGGGGGCTCTCTGAGAGGGCTAGGGGCTCCCTGAGAGGGCTAGGGGGCTCTCTGAGAGGGCTAGGGGGCTCTCTGAGAGGGCTAGGGGGCTCTCTGAGAGGGCTAGGGACTCTCTGAGAGGGCTAGGGACTCTCTGAGAGGGCTAGGGGGCTCTCTGAGAGGGCTAGGGACTCTCTGAGAGGGCTAGGGGCTCCCTGAGAGGGCTAGGGGACTCTCTGAGAGGGCTAGGGGGCTCTCTGAGAGGGCTAGGGGCTCCCTGAGAGAGCTAGGGGGCTCTCTGAGAGGGCTAGGGACTCTCTGAGAGAGCTAGGGGGCTCTCTGAGAGGGCTAGGGGATCTCTGAGAGGGCTAGGGGATCTCTGAGAGGGCTAGGGGATCTCTGGAGCTAGGGGGCTCTCTGAGAGGGCTAGGGGGCTCTCTGAGAGAGCTAGGGGGCTCTCTGAGAGGGCTAGGGGGATCTCTGAGAGAGCTAGGGGGATCTCTGAGAGAGCTAGGAGGCTCTCTGAGAGGGCTAGGGGCTCTCTGAGAGAGCTAGGGGATCTCTGAGAGAGCTAGGGGGCTCTCTGAGAGAGCTAGGGGGCTCTCTGAGAGGGCTAGGGCTCTCTGAGAGGGCTAGGGGGCTCTCTGAGAGGGCTAGGGGCTCCCTGAGAGAGCTAGGGGGCTCTCTGAGAGGGCTAGGGACTCTCTGAGAGGGCTAGGGACTCTCTGAGAGAGCTAGGGCTCTCTGAGAGGGTTAGGGGCTCCCTGAGAGAGCTAGGGGGCTCTCTGAGAGGGCTAGGGGCTCTCTGAGAGGGCTAGGGGCTCCCTGAGAGAGCTAGGGGCTCTCTGAGAGGAGCTAGGGGGCTCTCTGAGAGGGCTAGGGGCTCCCTGAGAGAGCTAGGGGGCTCTCTGAGAGGGTTAGGGACNGTATATATCAGCTGCACTTCAGTGAATACTGAACAATCCTAAAATTATAACATAACTGTTATTAATCTTATTATCTGTTTTACTGAGCAAAATAAAAACTTATCAGGATTTTAGTAATACTTTACTGTAAATGGGAAATCAGTTTGTAAGTATCCTTTTATGATAAGGCTCCTTCTATTCCCTGTATTATAAAGAATGACAGGAGTAATCAACATGTATACAGTTATGAGAAAGTGTAAAATAAACAAATAATGTGTGAATTACCTTATATTTTGTTCCTACAAGAGTTGCCCTTTATCAGTATTGTATATTAACCTTGAAGTCGATGACTAACAAAAATCTAAGGCTCTGACTAAAATACGGTTAGCTGGATTATTATTGTTTTAACAATTTACACACTCATCTCTTAGTATTAGATAATTAATACAAAAAATATTATGGTCTTCAAACTAAGATGAATTAAATTAATATTTAGCTCACCAAAATGTAGGAGAGTTGTTTGGAGAGCATTGGATGAAGCACAAGGAAGCCATTGTGATTGATAATAAAAGCATAACCATTTGGTCCCAGTGCTTCAAAGGGAGAGAGGTTTTTGAGAGATTGTATAGGGACATCAATGCCTGCCACTCCCAGTAATGCTGATGTATTCTGTTGAAAGAATTGGGCAATGTCAAGACTTCCATTTGTATCCACCTTCAAAAGATTTATAACCAAAATTTTGTCAAAATAGAGCGAAATAAAACACCCGTTAATGTGTGGCACCTTGCTAGCTGCCCTATGCTTCATGCCGCTGGTTATTGTAAGTTAAAGACCTTACTCCAGGTTTTGAGTGACCTTACGTCCCAAAAGACGAGAACATTTTCAGATTGTCTTCATGCTCCCTCCCTTGGAAAGAAAACTCAGTAAAGAACATGCCTAAATCTACCCTGAGGTAACTGTTTGCCAGACTTTAAATCATCCAAAACTCCCACCACACAGTTAACAAGTTAACCCACCCACCCACCATCTATAACAAGCTAAGCGAGAAGGTGGTGGAGGCCAAAACTGTCAGTATGCCAAATTGACCAAAAACTTATAGTAGTTTCTAAAAACTAAAAACTGGCCTACTAAACCTAAAAACTGCCCTAAAAACAAAAAGCTAAACTGGCCAAAACTTATAGTACTATAGTTTCAAAGCTTTAAACGCTGAAAAGTACTGGGAAGATGGGATACCACTAGTGTAACTCTTATCCTGTAACTACCTTGAGGTTACCTTGAGATGGTTGCAGGGCTTAGCGTCCCCGCAGCCCGGTCCTCGACCAGGCCTCCTCGTTACTTGACTGGTCAACTAAGCTGTTGGACGCAGCTTCTCACAGCCTGACGTATGAGTCACAGCCTGGTTGATCAGGTATCCTTTGGAGGTGTTTATCAAGTTCTCTCTTAAACACTGTGAGGGAGCAGCCACTTATGCCTCTTATGTGTAGTGGAAGCGTGTTGAACAGTCTCGGGCCTCTGATGTTGATATAGTTCTCTCTTAGAGTACCTATTGCACCTCTGGTCTTCAACTGGGGTGTTCTGCACATCCTGCCATGCCTTATGGTCTCATGTGGTGTTATTTCTGTGTGCAGGTTTGGGACCAGCCCCCCTTTAATATTTTCCACGTATAAATTATTATGAATTTACTCCGCCTGCGCTCAAGAGAATACAGATTTAGGCATTTTAGTCAGTCCCAATAGTTTAGATGTTTTACTGAGTGGATTCTAGCAATAAAGGATCTCTGCATGCTCTCCAGGTCAGCAATTTCTCCAGCTTTTATTTATTTATTTATTTATTTATAAATATACAAGAAGGTATATTGGTTTTGTAAGAGTACAGAGCAGTGTGTTTACATTCTTGTAAAGCCACTAGTATGCACAGCTTTTCTGGCAGGTCCGAATATAATCGCACCTGACCGAAATTGGAAATATAATATAACAAATAATATTAAGTAGGTAAATTCTAGCAAAATTTATATAATGATAACAGGTACATTGTAGGAAAAAATTGAGAGAGAGATTAGTAGGTATAGTATATTAAAACACTAGGTAGGAAACTATGAAGATGAGATTAGATACTTTTTGGTTTTATTTCTGATTAAGTCAGTGAACTCACTTGTTAGGGAGTGAGTACCATAGACTAGGTTCCTTTATTTATTTATTTATTTATATACAAGAAGGTACATTGGGGGTTAACAGAGAATATAGAAATTAAGTTGAATTTACATTCTTGTAAAGTAACTAGCATGCATAGCGTTTCAGGCAAGTCCGTAAACTAACAGAAATTTTTAGATAAATTAACAGTAAAATTGATAAAATGTTTACAGGTACTTTACAGCTTTCCTTCACAGGTACAGATAATTTTAAGTAGAAAAATTACAGTAAAATTGGCAAAAAAATTTTACAGGTACATTGAAGAAATTTTGACACAAAAGCAGATTAGAATAATACACAATAATAACTATACGCAATAAAGAAACAAGGATTACTAGGTACATGAGGATAACATTTCAGGGTTATACATTGGTTCACTGAAGCACAATATGAGGATCATTTCAAGGAAAAGTTTCAAGGAATAACGCAGCAGAGTATGCACTCAATACAACAACCATGATATCAGATGATATCTAAGATTACAATGGTAAAGTAATATGATGGCTTAGGTACAAATATTGGGGGATTGAGTAGCACTAGATACAGTGTGAATTTCTTTATTTGCACAAAGTGTTTGCATAAATTAAGTTTGACTCTGGGGATATTAAAGAGAGATTTATTTCTGGCGTGACGATTATGGGTTTTATTAAATCTGTCCAGGAAGAGTTTCAGAACATGGTTTGTATTTAAGAACAGGGTTTTGTAAATGTAAATGGCACAAGAGAATGTGTGGAGTGAGTTTATGTTTAGCATGTTTAGGGATTTAAACAGGGAAACTGTGTGTTGTCTGAAAGCAAAGTTTGTTATTGTTCTGATAGTAGATTTTTACTGGGTGATGATAGGCTTGAGGTAGTTTGCAGTAGTTGAACCCCATGCACAAATACCACATTAGTACAGTATTATCTAGTATCTTCGCCTATATTGAACGGACCTGATTCTGCTTCTGGTCTGTGGTAGGCAATTACGACTCAAATTATATTAACAATGTAATTTAAAAGCGAGAATTCAGCTTACCGTGTTGTAGTTTGTGTTCTGGTTTGATAATGTAGACCTTGAAATGTGTAGTTCTTAAAAATTTACATAACCTAACCTTTGGTTATCCTGGTTTCTGTCCAGATAAGGCAAAGTTTTTGCCAGAAAAATATCCGGATGAGATTTTGATCGGATAACCTAATTGCTGGGTTAAGTGGAATCCAGATAAGCAAGCTCATACAGTATTGAACCAATACTACACTCGCACTCCCCTCCTTCTCATTCTTCTCTCTCCCACTATAGCATATTTATTTAGTATATATATATATATATATATTATATATATATATATATTATATATATATATATATTATATATATATATATATATATATACATTATATATATATATATATATATATATATATATATATATATATATATATATATATATATATATATATATATATATATATATGAGACACACCTTTCAAACAATCAACATATTGCTGAACATTCTGAGTGATAAACATGTACAATTCAACTGGACTAGTACAGGGCTGAACTCCACTTACAGTATAGTCGGACATGTTGTACACCGGCCGCGTTAGTGACACTGTCAGCTCCTCCGTCTGTAAGTGTAGATATTGATATTGATTAAAGCATTTCTTTTCCTTCAAAATACAGTTTATATACATATATCCACTTCAGTCAATGAAATATCCAAACATCCTACAAGTGAAATTAACTAATCTATTACTGTGATAATTTGCATTGCATTTCAATGTTTTCTTTGGGATATTAATACATACTTCCCAAAGTGTGATACTGAATTAAAAAAAAAAAAATGCTTCTATACACATCTCTAGTTCAAAAACTATTATTCAGTAAACTATACACACACAAAATGCTTACCACGGTGCAAAGTGGGTAAACAAGGAGGAGAAAGCAGAGCACGCAGGCAACAGTGAGTCATGCACTAAGGGCAGGCTGGTGAGGCTCCTCCAAGCACTAACAATTCGCTGAACCACCACAATAACACAAGCTTTATTAAAGGACGAACAGAGTAATCCTGTTGACCAGACCACACACTAGAAGGTGAAGAGACGACGACGTTTCGGTCCGTCCTGGACCATTCTCAAGTCGATGAGACTTGAGAATGGTCCAGGACGGACCGAAACGTAGTCGTCTCTTCACCTTCTAGTGTGTGGTCTGGTCAACATACTTTAGCCACTTTATTGTGACTCATCGCCTGCTAACAGAGTAATCCTTTCAACACACTTATACAGCCTCTTATTAAAACTCAGTTTTGTTCAGGCAATTTTTGAAATACTTCAATGTTACATAAATCAGTTACATAGAACACATACATGTAACTGTAGTATATCTAAAAATTTGAAAACTTGCTCAATAACTTTTGTATAAAATATTGGCCTCGGATGTCTCTATTATGAGATGAAGTTCCATGCAAGTGAAATACTGTAGTATGTGTAAGGAAGTCTAATATTCTAGATCATTCTTCAACAATCTTATTTATGAGGTATCCAACTTGGTTTCTCAAAATGGTAAAGATATTCCTGCCCTGACAATAGGCCTATGGTTAGTCAGGGTAGGTCAACAATATGCACCATCACATCAGGGATCCTTTAAAAATTGTCTCTCCTGAGGAAAACGGTGGAAAATCCTCAAGGTAGTCTGGAATAAATGCCAGAAAGCACATTTTACAAAACTTAAATGCACTTCCAAACACTAACTGGCAACTCAACGACCACTAATTAGCATTCACACAAACTATCAGTTGCTTCGGCCAGACATTACACATGCCACATATATCAGCAATTGATAAACCCAGGATATCCTGACTCTAGCCACTTCACAATCTAACTGATTCTTGGGCAGCAAGAAACTAGAATTCTATGTTGCGTGATTTGGGGGTTTATATTTTGGACCTCAAGGTTGGTTCGTTGTGCAGCAAGTGGATTTATAAAATTAGCGGATGCTGCTTAAGTGAGAGTATTCTGTTAGTATGTGTCTTTTGACATTTTAACCAACTGAATATCAGTTATACAGGATTCTCTGTTCTTTTTTGGTTCATTTATTTACAGCTGTTGATATTCTCCTCTTGAGTTCCACTATTTCTCCTCTCTCCACATAGGCACATGTGAGTAAGGCATACACTGGTCTGTTCAGTTTTGGTTACTCCCTTGTATAACTAACATGGCTCTATTGTTTTTGCGGGTTGGGACAGAATTTAATCACCAAATCCTGTCTGTTGTTTACAGGGTTAGTTTAAGGTTTACTGGGACCTGTCCATGGCTACAGCAACTGCATTCTTCCATGTACTGCACTTGTCTGCTATGATACTCTTTAGTAAATCCCTGCTTTACAGAATGGTAAGGAAGAATCAATCGTAGGCGTATTATCACATTCAAGATCTTAAACAATTCACTATCCTCACGGAATTTTTCTTGTCAATGTATTTTTTGAACATTAACCGCTGCACTGCTCACCCATTTTCGGCAAAAATGTCTTGGTTCAATTCTCAAGGACATATTTTGTTATTTTTATAAATGTTCAGGTAATGTTAATATCAAAATGTTTCCAAAGTCAACTATTTTCATTTCAAAACACAAAGAGTAATGAAAACATTACAAAACATTAAAATATAGCCTAATTAAAAAACAAAAAGCACAACTCTCAGAGCGGCTAAAGGTGCTTTGCACAGTGCAGTGGTTAAAACTCACATGCTCTGGAAATTTTTCCACATGATGGCATTGCCACTAGTGTCTCCTCTTGGGGTGGTTGTATTCCCAATATCCTCCCTTCTTGCTCAAGGGATTTTGTTACCAGGATGCATAGTGCTGGCAACACTGGATGTTTCTATCAATGGCTTTGTTTTTCTATCATTCAACAGCCCCAGAGGAGTTTTTTCCCATTACATTCTTTACTATATAGTAGTTTTGAAATTGTTATCCTCTTCCAAAAGATGCTTGTCATAAAGGAGCAACTGAGTGGCATACCTTAGAAATGAGGTTTTGAGTAAAACCAAAAGCATTTTTTCTGAGCAAGTCGCACCGTTGCTCGGGGGCTCAGTTTAACAGTGAGAAGGCTCGAGTCGAGGAACTCTTTGTTTAGGTCGTGATCCTTCCATCTGGTTGTGCTCAAGCAGAATAACTGCCATTTGAATTGAACTCTAAATGGCGATGCTTAGGATGCAATTTGTGTTTGGAAGAGCTTTGACATTTTGAAATGTACTTTTTGTAATCATTCTGAGCTGGATTGAGCATTATCCAGTATATCTCTAGGATCAGTATGGCCCAGATGGAACAGTTTGAAAAGATTCCTGCTGTGTCATTGCAGATTGCTGACCTGCCCCTCACTGCCAGGTATTTCTTTTCCTTAGGAAGCATTCAAGTGCCTTGTTCAGAAAAGAATCTTTCATTTAACTCAAAGCCTGATTTGTATGAATTTTAATGTATGAAATTATAATTTCAGCAATATAAAAATATACATACCAGTAATAGTATTTAAAATGTTTT
>WNGS01159111.1:222956-268436 GCA_020271785.1 Procambarus virginalis
GAGTCTTGGTAGATTGTAGTCTGTGAGGTTCTGCTTCGTATAAAGGGATCAATACACCAGTTTTTAAACGTAGCTTTTAGCCCTCATAAAAATACTTTAATCCTTAGTGAATTGCTTATAGCATGGCAGTGATCAGGCTCTTGGGTAGTTTATGTTTTGTGTTAAAATGCTGGAAAACACTGATAATGATTTTGATTTTGTGTAATCATTAAGAAGGACTTGAAATAAATTTGGTAAACTGTATATATCTGTTGTAGGCTAACCAGGGTGATGAAGATACTAGATTGGTGGACCAGGGTGATGAAGGTACTGGTTGTGGACCAGGGTGATGAAGGTACTGATTGGTGGAGCAGGGTGATGAAGGTACTGGTTGGTGGACCAGGGTGACTGAAGGTCTGTTGGTGGACCAGGGTGATGAAGGTAGTGGTTGGTGAACCAGGGTGATGAAGTACTGGTTGGTGGACCAGGGTGATGAAGGTAGTGGTTGGTGAACCAGGGTGATGAAGGTACTGGGTGTGTCCACTATTACATAAGCAGTGAGTGGTGGAGGCTGACTCCATACACAGTTTTCAAATGTATATATAATAGAGCCCAATAGGCTCAAGAATCTGTACATCAGCTGATTGTCGGTTGAGAGGCGGGATCAAAGAGCTAGAGCTCAACCCCCACAAGCACAGCTATGTGAATGTAACTAGGTGCGTATCTGCACATCACAACCCAGCCCTCATGCATTACCGTCACTCACATCACTTTATTTAACCACCATCCCCTTTGCCACCACCCCTCATTGTCACCACCCATCATTGCCACCACCCATCATACCACCACCTCTATTGCCACCACCATCATTGCCACCACCTCTTATTGCCACCACCCTTCATTGCCACCACCCATCTTACCACCACCCATCATTGTCACCACCCATCATTGCCACCACCCCATTCCCACCATCATTGCCACCACCCATCATTGCACCACCCATCACCCACCTCTTATTGCCACCACCCCATTCATTGCCACCACCCATCATGCCACTATACACTCTTATTGCAACCACCCATCATTGACCTCCACCACCCATACTCATGCCACCCTCATCAATCTACTGTACTTTGGGGGTCTAGCTTATTTCTCACTAACTTAAAACTATTATCACATCTGTCATGCGTATTTTATTATAAGATGAGCATTCTAATTCAAAATATGCCAGCAAATATGTTGCACTCTAAAGATTAATTTAAAAATCTGGTAAAGTACACTTAGAATCAAACAAAAGCTCAAGATCTGGTTGGCAACCACAAAGGATACAGTACTGTACTTACTGTAAAATACTTTTGCAAAATTTAAATAGCACAGAAAAATTTAAATAATCAAAATATAATTACGACAGTTATTTCACACTGCAGAATCAAAACAGATTGACAAATCTTTTCACTGTCAAATATGAATACTCGAATATGAATGGTTACAAATGCAGTTATCATCATGAATATTACTAGGGGGAAATGCAGTCATCATCATATGATGATTTAAACAATTATGGTCTGGGTTTTACATGTGTGATACAAATATGGATATAATAGCTCTGTGGATGTAAATAAAGTAAATCAAGTGATAAACAAAGCAGTGAAATATCCGAGGATAAAACAGGAATCGTCAGCAAAGTCAAGCAAAGTATTGACACGTGACAGATGCAGCCGAGCAGAGTGCCTCCATCCAGTGAAATGATAAATATTCACTTATTTTTGTGTTTTCCTTACATTTTGCATACAAATTAACAACTTTATAATGAAAAATAGTGTTTTGCGAATTTGTAATTTTTTTGGGCGCATAGGCGATATGACCATTTTTTACATAGCCATTGTCCAAGGGGTTAAAACACCATTAATGGTTAAAGTACCAAAAAATCACACCCAGCAGTATTTTATTAGATTGGTCAAATTTTCAGTTATCCAGCCATCCAGAGGTACCAATTGGTCAGAATAAATGAAGTCATACTGTACTGTGAATGATACAATACAGTATAATGAATGGACGAGATATTCTTAATTGAACTCTTTGGTTGAGCACTCGAATATCCATGACACAACAAGAACAAATTGATTTTTTTTTTATATTTAATATTCTTAAAATGCATTCCTTGAGAACTGGAAAATTCAAATAATAATGTGACTTACTATTAGGACAATTAAAATAAATTATGAGACTTACTTTGGCCTGCTGGAGGGAGGAAATTTTGCCAATGACATTTGATCCATGTGCACTCATGGATCAATATGCTCCATGAAATTTGCCCAGACCATGCACAGGGTACGAGTTCCCATAAAGATATTCTTGCAAGTTTATTTCAATGCCACTGGTTTGTTTTTTTTCCTTTTCTTTGCAGTAATATGATTCATTATTGTATCAACTGATAAATTTCTATAATAAAATTGTGGAATAATGGTATGCTCAAATATATTTGTGCTGCTAATATGCACACCATATTATATTCCTAGAACAATAAAACATACTGTTTTTGCTTTTATTACACAGTATACACACATTATATATAACTATTTATATTTGTATGCACCATTATGAACAACTAAGCAGTTCTGGTTGGGTGTGATAACATTGAAAACATTAATCCAGGCACAGCACAGCCCCACATGATTGTCAGTTGCCAACGGCATCTGACAAAGCATAGTGCTGCACTATAACCAACACACATCACTAACTCTAGCCAAGACACACCTATTATTATCAGAATCCTGGTCACAAAATCATTTTTCACATGAAAATTTTCTAAAGGAACTTGAGGTCTTATTGCGTGATGTATAGATACATCATACCGTGGCTGTATGCATCATCACCTGCATCAGATTCACCGATATCTAAACCTCGTATGTAATCTTTATCACTGTCAGGGTCTTCTGTCATTATTATTGATAGTGCTGTTGTCATGTGAGGGGCCTTTGCTTTATGCATTGTTTCTGTATTGCTTCATGCATGCTTTTAATCTGCCTTGTTTTATAAGCTTAGCTCTTGTTGCCTTTTAGGGAGCATGGGCTCAGGATTTTCTTCCCTGGGTTCCCTTGCACATCAGTTATCCTCTCTGGTTTGCTGGCAGCTCACCCCAGAGAGGCCAGGCCACCAGGGTGGAGAACCTCTTGCCTTGGGCTAATCATGAATTTTTATTTTTCTGCTTGGGCCCTTGACAGGAGACACTCTTTGGTTGTGCTGGGGGTACACTATATTCACGTGCTTGTTTATATGGCATGCTATGGTTGTCATTTGTAGCCATATTGTTTTGGCTGCAATTTGGTGACTGGTCTTCTGGCAAGAGGCACCAGTACCTGGGGTTGCTGCTTTGGTAGCCATATTCAGGGCCTGGGAATCCCCTGAGGATCATTATAGATTTGGTCCATCAAACCCACCATTGCTGGTGCAAGTTTTATGAGTGCTCATCATCTTTGCTACCAGACGATGATCATTCTTTCTACTCATGCCATGCTGCTTACTGGGTTAGAGATTCAGTACATGCAACCCTGAGCCCTGTGAGGTTTGTTCTCACTGGGTGTCTTCACTAATAGATTTCACTTTCCAATTGAAAGTTTTTTAAACAGCAGCCACAAGCTAGGTTTGCCCATGTTAGGCATTCATGGCATATTGATTGACTGGATGTCCATGAGTTGGCCCCTATGGTGCACAGGGACCCAGAATTGGAGGTGCTGGTGACCTTCACCTGAATTCAGTCTGCACCCCTCTCTTCCTTTTTCCTGCGGGTATGGTTTATCCCACTTCTGGTCTTCCCCCTTGGTTACAGCTCCCAAGCGTCGGAGGATTTTGGAGTTGGATCAGGATTTAGTGCTCGGTGTAGCTCATCCTTCTCTGGGGTTCATTCCATCCACATCAATGGTGGAAGCAGTTGGGCCTTCTGATCATGCCTGGGATTTTTACCCTTTTATACCCATTGGTTTATTACTTAATGGGTAAAAAAACATCTCCTGTTGTCTATCCCATATTGTAGTTTTGTTGAGCATCAGGCTGTTGCTGCTTGTGTGAATAGCATTGGAATTTTTTAAAAGTGGTGTGGATGTCTTACAATTCATTTAGTATGCATATTTTAAAGGTCTCAATGAGATCACCTCTAACATGAAATGTTTGTTGTGTTTTTGGTCCGGAGCCTCTCAACTTTTTCTTGTATAAGAGTTGATATAGTTCCTGGATGATACTGTAGATAATGGTAGACATTTTGCAAGGGGTCAGCACAGGATGAGGGAAACAAAAGGATAGTATGAACACCCAAATGAACCATGGAGACAAAACAATATAATCTTCACTGTACCGGTAGTAAAGTAGAGTGCACAAGGATGTAATGGAGGCTAACTCAATACACACTATTATGCTAACTCAAATGTCAGTATGAAAAAAAAATCCTCTGGATTTGGAAGGTAGCACACTGGTCAGTTAATGAGGCAGGGCCCAGGAATGGCCCCTGCCCACAATCGACTTGAGAATGGTCCAGGACGGATCGAAACGTTGTCGTCTCTTCACCTTCTAGTGTGTGGTCTGGTCAACAGGGCCCAGGAATTAAGAGCTCCATCACTATAACCACACTTAAATGAACTCGCATACAACAAAGTGAGACACACACTCACATACACAGATGCATGCATTTGTACAATTAGGCCAGTCCCTACCCCACAATAATTTCCTTTATCTGCTATCTTCCCTTACTACTTCTCTCCGAGGGATTCCTCAAATCTAATGATAATTAGTTCTACATTACATGTATACATCTTCACACCGTCCTGACAATCACTGCATTATTTGCCAACCAAACTTTGTCCTCCTTATACCTGAGTGCTCTTTCATTTGCAATCTAATTAATTCTATTTGTCAAAACTTTTCATGAAATCACTATTTTATATGCATTGTTATTTCATACACTAATTGTAATTTATTCCTGTTAATTTCTATATTAAATCAAATATGAGAACAGTTTTAATATTCTTATCTTTCATTGTCTGTACGTAAAGTATAAATGCATGTTTGCAAATAATTAAAATGTTAAATGTCTTCGAGAATTTTGTATCAGTTCATTTCCTTCCAATTCAAGAACTCCACATTGAATAATGGTAAAAAGTTGAAATCAAAATGACAGAGAACAGAAATAAATAAATAATAATTTAGGTAAAAAAATTGGAAAAGTACAGTACCAGATTCTTAATACCTTATGTCCTATTACATCAGCAAAAACTCCAGCTCATCACTGTTTCTAATGTTGACTTAGAGCCCAAATGCTAATGTTTATTACCTGTATGACCATACAGCATAGCAAGAATTTATATATCCTCAGCATTATTTGGCATATACAGACAATTGTCATGGCAATCAGTATTATGAGTTCGGTTGCTTTCCCCAATTACTTCTCACTGCAAAACACTTCAGTATTTGGGGTGATCCAGCTTTAGCATGTCTCATGTGATTAGTGGTTAGTTCACTGAATTACAAAATAGCAAAACAGTTTTAAAAACAAAAATCACCAGTAACTTGAGACTAATGATGAAAGCAAGCATTGGATTATTTGAAAATGCATGGCAAGGAAAAATCAAGGACAACTATTTACCTAACCACATTGTAAATCTTTACATGTCATCCATTTTGAATTAAATTCTTGCATGATTAGGCTTATCTTACCTGATTTATAGTCAGCTTTATATATATTTTGGAAAGTCTCCTAATTTTTCCCAATGTCTTTGAACACCAACTAAATACAGGACTTCTATTGGCTGAGATAATGCACAGCTGAAGCCCGGAAAATATCTTACCACTTGCTCTTGGTAGAACGTTACCATTGACTCTGCTAGAGGGAGGGCCTGAGGTCTTGCTAGCACTTGCAAATAGTCCTATAAAAAGTGTTGGGCTTAATGTGCAATTCATGGACAGAAAACACCAGAAGCCTATATAGCTGCTTCAAAAGTTGTCATTCAGCAACAGAATCATGCCAGGCATCAAAGTCCCTCAGTTCCTCTCCCTAAGAAAAAGTGAATTAGGTGAGCAATGAGAGATACCAGATCCCAAGAAAAAAGGGGTCTCAAAAATGTTTAAAATGTGCATCTAAACAGTATAATTGTGGGCAGAGCAAAGATTGTTAGCTCAAAAGTGTTATGACTGAGAAGCATCTGCACATTGATTATGAAGAATTGAGGAAAAGACAAGTGTAAATTATACAGCGCTCTACCATAATAAAATGAACACCCCTGATTGTCTACAACTTAAATTTAAAGAGTTAAGATGTAGTCATAAGGAAATGCACTACAGTATACACACAGTACTTGTAACATTTGCAAATAGCATGTCCAATGGCACCATGCAATGCCTAGTCTCATCAAATAGACTTTTTGTTGCAGTCTAATAATTATGAAGCTTTTCTTTTAGCTCATGTTCATTACTTGGCAGTGGATGACTTTTTTTTCAGCTCCATTCATAAGATTTCAGAGGCATTTGGCTGCATGCATGTCTAGATTCTATGCGGGAGGCATTCAAAGGGGAAGTGGGGTGGCACTTTAGGGATTTCACTTTTTTTTATTAGATAAAATTGGTCTCTATATAATTGGTTTCACTGAAAATATAACGAAATGTCTTCTCACATAGAACATCTAATTTGGCAACAAATAAAAACTGATTGAATATAATATTCTTATCACTACATAAAACAGAATGTACAGTAATCCACAGCATGACATTGCAACTGCTGTGCTATGCTGCCAGTCGCACGTTACCAGTTCACAATGCTTCCTATAAGTCTCCCTTCACCCAGATGTAAATACTTGACTGGAACTGATGAAAATGTGACTCATCCATGTAGGCTCCAAAACATATAATTCGTGCAAGTCTTAAATCAGTTGGGCCTAATACTTTCTGTGATGAATGTTTATTATAATATCTGACTCTTCAAATAAGTTCACATATTCTGTTTAACAACATAAAGACTAGGTTGTAAATTAGGTAACATTGTGCAGCTAACGTTTTGTATGAATGAGATCCCATGCATGGGCAAAATTAACAATTACTAGCACATGGACTATACAAGTGTTTCCAGCAAACTCTTTCTTGGATCTCGAGTCACAATTATTGAAGAGACCAAGTGAGAAACAACACTGCCACTTCACTACCCTTCTCAATACGTTGCAAAATTTGATCCCCAGGCATGATGTAGTGCAGCTTTGGCATTTTCTTACTAATAATGTGCAATGATGCTATGCACACAAGATACACACATATATATTACTAGCAATATGCCTCAGATTTCAACTACATTAAAATGATCCACAATGTGATCAAAGATGAAATGTGAAATGTCATGTTCTTGGGCACTTGACATTGATAAGATCATGTTTAAACAACCAGTTTTATACCACACAAACATTACCTGCCATGAGTCTCACAGCAAGTATATTGCAGGCAATTATATACCTATAATAATCAAATTCTCCCCAATCATGAAACTTCTTTTGCAGTTACATGATACTTGATTATTTGGGGAGGTTTATTCCAACATGTAGGAGTATGTGTTCATATTACCATGGCAATACGCTATAATAATTGACAGAGCAAAACTTTTCATCTTCTTTTATGCCAGTTATGATGTGACTAAATGTGTATAAGGAGGTGTGCTATTCAGATACTAGACTAAAAATAAAAAAATAAAACTACATTAACTCATCTGACAGCCCTACACCAGCTGGCCATATACCGTGGACAACTCAAAATATTCAGTACCTTTAATTGTGAAAGCAGAAGTTAGGCAGTGAAGTCATCTGTTAAAAGAAAGTATGCCAAAGATAAGAACTGAGCCGAGAAGGTAAAGTAAGAAACGGAAATAAATGCAAATGTAAACAAACCAGAAATACAAATAAGACTACAGTATAACATAAATGTAAATGGGAAAATATGCACATTTACTTCAAGCCTTAAAACACAAACATTTACTGAATACCCCATTAAAAAAAGAGAGCAAAAACAGGGATACTGTATGTGATACAGGAAAAAAGTATAAATATACGCTAGAACTGAAACATACTCAGATACTCAGATAACTGAGTTGGCAGATACCAAAGAAATGGTACAGTTTTCAATGACTTCACAACACAAGAGAAACAGCAATACTCTAATTATGGTACTGAATAAGTATTAACTATGAAAATTAGCGATGTACATGCAGTCATTTGACTTTGCTATATTTAACCTCATAAGTGTTGTTTTACATTAATGCAAAATTCTAAACAAAATAATTATAATTTGAGTCATTTAAAAAACAGTATGTAAAAATCAACAACATTAAGACAAAAATTCTGAAACACTTCAAAGAGGATGCACTACCGAGGAATGACAGCATTGCTTAGCAAAGAAGATGAGCAGTTACTTTGAGTTACTTTGAGAATCTGTCAACTCATGGGTGTTTGAAGAACATTTACAATTTTGATGGATGAAAGAGGGTCCTCCACCAATGTTTGCTCTAAAGAAGAAAAATATACACTTTATTAATAGAGAGAAAAAAGTCACCACACCACATCAACAAACCAGCTCTCTGTAGCCATCTGGTCATGAATTACTGTACCTAGTCTTAAGTCTTCCAGCTATAGCTTTAATCTGGCATAATTAGATTTAACTGAATTATAGCAAAGACAGATTTGCAGAGAGTAGGTGGAAGCTGTGAGTCCAAAAACCACACAGCTAAAAATTCGGCAGAAAAGTTTAAATCTAACAACTGAAAGATTTTTTTACTTCAATATAAATATATGAAAAGTATTCATAGTAAAATATATTTGACTTTTTACTTGCATATGATAAAATAGTTTGTAATAATTAATCCTCAAGCTCTCATTAGCAATAAATATATATTTTTTCCACAGCAAATAGATCATTATGCTATAATTGATTAAGTAGAGGAAAGCTCCTTCAGTTGCCAGATACATAACAACACCTGGACAGAGTGGAGACAAGACCAAATAGTTATCAGAAGGTGTTTGGGATAGACGCCAGTACTGTACAGGATTCCATCTCAATTACCACAGCACTTGTGTACGCAGTTGTGTATTGGTCAGTGTGAACTCCCTTCAGGGGTTGCGCGGGAGAGAGTAAGCTTGTGTACGATTCCTGAAACGAAATCTCATTAAACAATGGTAATTTCAATTCATTATTAAATGTTAAATGCACAGGATATTATATAGTAATTTATCAGAGTTTTATCCAAGAGCCACTAACTCTAGTGACCTCATTGAGGACAGGAAGCCGGCAGCTTATTGAAGGTCCCCCCATATGTCTTGTCAAAGTTGTGTAGGATATAAAGATATGCATGATATTTGATGTAATTCAAAATAACCAAAGTTGGACAAGAAGCATGTGTGTGTAAAGCTAAGGAATGATGTAGGTACCCAATGATAATGTCAGCACTAAAATGGGACTGAGCATTCACATGTAGAACAACAATAAGTCAACAATGAAAACATTAACTTACAGCAAACAAAAATGGTTTGTTGTGGTTATTGCACAGGCTTCCATTCTTTCAGTGAAAAATAGGCTGCACAAAAATACACAATTCATAAAATGTGTACTGCAACCACTAATAACATTTGGTAATGAATGTTAAAGTGAATGAATATGAAATATCCAGCAATGGATGTAATGAAATGTTTTTTCTGGAGGGTGCCCTATATATCTCCTAGAGCTACCCATATGAGTTCTCCAAACCCACCAAGTAATATAGCAGGATCTAATGAATCACAAGAACCTACCAGAGACCAAGACCCAAATCTGGCTTCCCCAATAGTGGCATAGGGAAGTGGTGATAGAAGATTACCACATTACTAAAAGAAAACCCTTCAGAAAGGTAGTGCACCCCCAAAACAAACAACTGTTTAGACAACATTTGAAACTAGAAGATAGAAGAATTAAAGTGATACGCTCACTACTTCTAAAATAGTAACAGGAATCAATATAATTGACAAAGAAAAAATTTTGAACACTGCAACTTCAAGACACGAGAACACAGGTTCAAACTAAGGAAAGCTGTAAACAAAAAATAAGACAGTTTACCTTTTAAGTGCTCATAAAAACATCAGAAATCACATTTTTAAGTGCTGCAGTGAACACGAGCCGAACAGTTGTGCTGCTAGAAAACTGCTGCAAGTGCCACCCTTGGTTGCTCACTCAGTGCTGAGGCCTTCACACCAAGGAGTGTTGTCCATGACTTTTTTTCAAAATGGAGTCTATTTACTGGAGGCCTGAGAAAGCCAATGTGAGCCCCTTGTACCCATGGGAGTTTTAAAATGTTATGCTGTACTGAATACATCATCTGTTGGGATATGTACTTTGGCCATAATTAGCCACTGTTCAGATGCGCAGCCAAAGGGTAAAGGGAAGAGAAATTCCACCAACACCCAGGTCCGAGAAAAGGGGCCACCGTGAACAGAGTACAGGACAACAAACAAAGGCATCCACGACCTCCATCCTGAAGTGAGGGGCAACTGTGGAATGACTACACAGCTCACAAAACTTCAGCATGTCAGAACAATCATCGTCCAGCCTGCTGAAGAGGACTGAACACAAGGAGAAATATTCTACAAGCTCACACGATATATCCTGCAAGTAAACCCCACAAAGCCAAACCCTAAGAACTGAAAGCTGAGCTATAATGAGGTCAGCCCCACATCCATATTTTGCCTATTCAAAATATGGTACGGGCCCCGAATATTTACTCTCATGTTTGAGGTGGTTCTTTATAATTTTCAATTGTCCTGAATTTCTGATTTAAAGTAATGTTACCTATACTGCAAGTAAGGAAGGAAAGGACAGGTTTTGACAGCTTGTACTCCAGTATATGGCTGAGAAGCTTTTGCCACGGGAGCAAGGGGATTCACGTAATCATGAATCCCTTGCTCCCCGTGCATGTGAGTGGGGGGGGGGCCAGGTTCTGACCTCTGGTAAGTTTTTGAGGATTCACAATACCTGATGTGACTTATAGGTGTGGAGTTTTCTCAGTGTGGCTAGCTACAGGAAGCTACCATTCAGCCCCTACAGAAAAACCTGGGAAAGGTAGAAGGATGGAGGTAGGTAATTCAGGAGAGAGAGGGAGGAAGAGGAAGGATGGAGATGGGAGAAGCAGACTGATAGAAGTCAACACCCAAGACAGATGGGCAGGATTGCCCATCTATCCTGATAGATGGGTTTTCACTGCCCAGCCAAAAGATACAGATAGGCAGAATTGTATGAATGAAGACACCACATCAGTCCAAATGCCTACCTGTATTTTAGTTCTGACACTGCTTCTGGTAGTAATGACAGAATATTTCCCTCCTGTAGAGCAAGCCATCTGTTTTAGAACTGCTGTTGGGATTGGGTGGGGACCAACAGCATATGTGAAGACTCGTACTGATTTGGTATAGTTATCTGCCTGGAATCTGTTGCAAGAAACAATAATATGCAATTACAAAAGATTATGTAAACAACATCTTTAAAATTACCCGGTATATTATGTATTAAAACTTGTCATGATATAAAACTTATCAACAATGCACGGCAGGCTGTGCAAAATAGCTGTACTGAAAGGAAGAGGTGCAATAGGCATGCTGAGAGTGCAAGAGACATCAAAGGCCCAAGATTTTTCAACACTATACATTTGATGCAAAACTGGCTGACCTCTTGTGGTATTCAAAAGAGAACTTGATAAACATCTTTAAAGGATATCTGATTAACTAGGCTGTGCTCTAGAGAGCAACAAGAGGCACCAAACCCTAGTACAAACCTAATAAGGCAAAGCAGAAAAGCCCCCAGGCAGAATAGGGGAAAAATAAGGAAAAAAAAAACAAAAAGGGACAGAAAGGGAAGCCCAGAACCCCCCCCCCCCATAGCATCTAACAATGGAGAATGAGCAACTAGGGAGAATCCCAGCACCAACCAGACATGTAAGTTGAAGGCCCACCTCTGCACGCTGGGTAGGTCAACACAGACCCGAGTGCACTGACCAGGCTGTGACTCATACGTCAGGCTGCGAGCAGCCGCGTCCAACAGCCTGGTTGATCAGTCCAGCAACCAGGAGGCCTGGTCGATGACCAGGCCGCGGGGACGCTAAGCCCCGGAAGCACCTCAAGGTAACCTCAAGGTAACCCCACAAGCAAGAAACACTCCTGATCCAAGGAAAGAGACAATCCAAGACAATCAGCTTATCCTAAGGGCGAGGACCATCACAAGTGAGAAGACTCCCCCTAAGAGAGTGTATCCTGAACAAACCAGGGAAGATTAGCCAGACAGTGCTAGCGGTACCACTTCAGGAGCATCCAGGGAAGGGAAGGGAAGGGAACCCTGAGCACATGCACTCCATGCACACTAATCTTCTGGTTCATGCTACACAAATGTGAACAAGAACAGCCTCAAAGGCAGACACCACTTAGGAAAAATGGGAGACTGGAGCCAGAAAAAAAAAACGATTCTTCGCGGCAGGGATCGTATTCCAGGGACCTGCCCGAAACGCTACGCGTACTAGTGGCTGTACAAGAATGTAACAACTCTTGTATATATCTCAAAAAAAAAAAAAAAAAAAGAGCAACTTGGGCGAGTAACCAGACACCAGACACATCAGTATAGGAACTGGTGGAGAACCATCTGGCTGACCCAGCCAGCCTCCCTCCTCCCCTCAAACGGAAGGGAGGTGGGACAAACTAGCATGTGATAGTTTCACAAATTTTCAATTATTTGTTTATATTGTTGGGGGGGGGGATGGGTTCATGGTTTTGAGGCTGTAGTCTCAGTTCTAACTAAACAAATGTCTGTTTTGTTTCATTGACTTTCAGGGTGCCTTCCTAAGGTGATGGCAGAAATGAGGTTTTCATAGTACCACCAATTCCCTGAAACTCCCTGAGGAAGCCAGGTTCTGACTTGTGGTCCCCGGTAGACCAATAAGAACTCTGACCGATGGCACCTATTAGTATGGTACTGTATCAATGTAGCAGCTTTAGGGAGCCACTAGGGGTTTCCCCCCAAAAAAGTGACTGTACCAACACAGGTCTCTTAACCCTTAATCTGCTCCTGTCACCCTCAAGGTGACAGGTGGTGACTGACAATGCACCTATCGCCTGGGAGACTAGAAGTGCTCTGCAATATTCAAAAGTCCAAAAGTCTCTATATATACATCATTCGACACTACAGCCCTTTTGTCGTGGTTTGCCAAATTGGAAAAATTCCTAACAGTCTTAGGTTTCCTTCCTGGGCCTTAGTAAAAAAATGGGAATCATGTCACAAATATCACCATCTATGTACTGATGCCCATGCTAAGAAACATTGACACCATGCAAAATTTAAAGGATTTTTATTGACCTGGAAGACATTGGAAAATAGGAGAAATCTATTGCAAAGAGTTAATTTGAAAATTTTACCTCAGAATATGACATCATTTCTTAACATTATTGTGAAATCAAATGATTAGATTTTTTGCATTTTTTCAACATCAGAAAGGAATGTTTTAAGATATATAGAGGATTTTTTTCTGGAGAGTTCCCCCCCCCCATTCCCATTGGCTTCTTGAAGCTATCTTGCTGAGATTGCTACATACTAAAGCATCACATCAGTCGTGGAAGTTCTGTTTGGCTTGCTGGGGACCAGAGCCAGAACCTCACCCCCTCACAGAGGCACAGGGAGCGAGTGATAATCCACCACCCCATCAGAAGAAACCACCAGAAAGTCTCTTCAGTTTTACTGATAATTGGAGGGTTCACAGAAAATATAATCTCGTTTCCAAGCGAGAAACAATCCTTTTTTGCTTCTTATTTTCAAATGAGAGTTATAAAAGAACTCCTCAGACAATTCACACAGAACAAGTGATTCACTCAAACTAGTTTGAAACTCATTAGTACTGATTTCTGCCACCAGGCAGCCCTGCCCCAGCACTCAATCACCTCAGCACCTCAGTTCTGTTACTGTTGCCATACAGGTTGAGAGGGTGGGAGAAATCATTTCATTGTGGGTTGTTCTTTAGCTGCAGATGTGAGATACTGAGGCGACCAAGGGGCTGGGACCTGGATACCTGGTGGCAGTAATAGGTAATAGCAAGTACTGAGCTATGCAGACGATGAGTCACAATAACATGGCCGAAGATATGACCAAACCACACACCAGAAGATAAGAAGATGACGATGTCCTGCACCATTATCAAGTTAATTTGATAATGGTCCAGGACAGACTGAAACATTGTCGTTTCCTCATCTTCTAATGCGTAGTTTGGTCATCAAGTACCGAGTTAGTTTGAATAAACCCCTATTTCTGTGTGGTTCACTTGCAGATTTGTTTGGTGGTTTCAAGGCTTCATTTTCTGTGAATCCTCCAGTTGTTTGTAAAGCTGTGCTGTCTGAAGGCTTCTTGTGGTGAGATGGTGGATTGCCATCTGCTTCCTATGCCTTTATGAGAGGGGGGGAGGGGCATTTCATTACATTCAATGCTAGGTTTTTATGCATGCCAGAAAATTTTGTTAATTTAGATGCACAGTTAGGGGAGGGTTACTAGTATGTTATGGTACAATATGCTGTTGCTGAGAATGCTAATTTGGCATGAATAATAATATGCATGTGCCTTTATAACTGTATTGCAAATGCAATGAATTCAATATGTGAACAAAAAAAGTGGAATTCTAAAACACAATATTTTAGGCAACTGTTCACTGACTTGTTAAATACTTCCTCTGGCCACTCTGTTCCTCCATCACTGAAAAGCATGATAGTCTTGTGGCAGTTGGCACCTTCCCCTTCTTTCCTCGTACCTTCAAACTGAAGAATAAACACACATCAACACTGCCATTAATAATACTTCAAGACATAAATGTGTGTCATAATCATAAGAATTACAATATTTAATACAACCGTTATCTGTTTATAATGAAGCAAAAGTACACAAGAAGAATAAAGATATTGTATCTACACACAGATAACTACAATAAAGGTAACATTAGCATTTTTGAACGATATCATAATGCTTAGAGGAAAAATTACCAGATATCATCTTTACCAGTATTCTAGGAATTTAACCCTTACTTATAACACTAGGCCTATAAGGTTTATAATATGTACACACACAGGTACCATAACTAATATAGATACCCTTAGTATGTGCCCACACACTCAGAAAGGTAACTAATAAAAATGAAAAAGAACATGAACAACCCAGCAAATTTTCTTCCTATTGTAGGGTTGTACATGCTGCTATGACAGTATGTTAACTCACAGCATGAGTGATGCTGCCCAGAAAACTTGTCTATCAAGGCAAAATTTAAATTTATACTGAATTATTAAAATGGCAAAAACACCACCTACACACACACTCTCACCCACCACTAGATATCAGCCCTGGAAACCCAAGGGTCTCAGCCAACCAGCAAGCATTGGTGTGACCTACTGGGGTCACTGTCAGTTTTAACTTTAAGGTAAGTGATGTGAGCTATCCCTGGAACAACTAAATCTTTGCAGGTTCACTGCATATTATTGTTCAGTATATTACTTTGCAGGCGTATCCTGTTCCTCCCACCTTGCGTGTGCCCTGTGTTGACATTTCGACCTGGCTATGGTGTCAGGGTTACTCTCCCTGGTGGCTGGCTTGTGTTTACCTTGTCCCTTCAGGGTTTTCCTCCCTGAAGAGTCTGGCTGTCTCCTCTAAAGGCATCCCACTTCCAGGTTATTGGTCATTTTTTTTTTTTTGAGATATATACAAGAGTTGTTACATTCTTGTACAGCCACTAGTATGCGTAGCGTTTCGGGCAGGTCCCTGGAATACGATCCCCTGCCGCGAAGAATCGTTTTTTCATCCAAGTACACATTTTACTGTTGCGTTAAACAGAGGCTACAGTTAAGGAATTGTGCCCAGTAAATCCTCCCCGGCCAGGATACGAACCCATGACATAGCGCTCGCGGAACGCCAGGCGAGTGTCTTACCACTACACCACGGAGACTGGTCATTGGCTTACATCCTTCTGTGGGACCTGTTGATGTTGGAAGTGTTGGTTTCTAGTGGTGCCAGTGTGTTTCTTATGTCTGGCTCTTCCTTTATGCTGACACCCTGATGCTTGTGCCTTACCTCACTGAGTGGCTATTAAGATTGGGGAGGCATTGGTGCTGTTTCCCCAGACATGTTTCCTGAGCCTGGCTTACCTGCTCATCCACTGACCCTTCGGGCAGCCAGTTTACCCTCCTCAGATCCCTTTTTTGGTGGTTAGGCATGGCTTCACCTCTCTGCAGGCCTGATGCCACTGTTTGCAGTTTTAATAATTGTAAGTTGGTGCTCCTGGCCAACAATGGTCATTCTTGCTGTCTCGATCATTCCGCCTGTTGGGTACAGGAGTACTTTCACCCTCAGATTTGTTATGTTTGTTCCAATTAAGCTTCTGTTTTAGTTGAGCCTCCCTTGTGGTCGGTGGCTTACTGGGCACTAGCTGCTTTACAGAATTGGGACCACAGTTCCATCGGTGGCTTACTGGGCACTAGCTGCTTTACAGAATTGGGACCACAGTTCCATCGGTGGCTTAATGGGCACTAGCTGCTTTACAGAATTGGGACCACAGTTCCATCGGTGGCTTACTGGGCACTAGCTGCTTTACAGAATTGGGACCACAGTTCCATCGGTGGCTTAATGGGCACTAGCTGCTTTACAGAATTGGGACCACAGTTCCATCGGTGGCTTACTGGGCACTAGCTGCTTTACAGAATTGGGACCACAGTTCCATCAGTGGCTTAATGGGCACTAGCTGCTTTACAGAATTGGGACCACAGTTCCATCGGTGGCTTACTGGGCACTAGCTGCTTTACAGAATTGGGACCACAGTTCCATCGGTGGCTTACTGGGCACTAGCTGCTTTACAGAATTAGGACCACAAATTCCATCTTTGCAGCCTCTTGCAGACCAAAGTAATGAAGCCATTGAACTTGTGCTGTTTCGTGAAGAAGTGGAGAGGTTAGTTAGAAACACATTAAGCTCACTTCTTCACCTTCAGGTGCCTAGACACACAACCCAAAGATCTCAAATTAAGAATTTATGGCATTTCAGTCCATCTTGGAGCAATATCATATCCAGGATGGACTGATATTGCTCTTCATCTTCAGCCACATTATTGTCTGCATTCCGGTGGCTCTTCTGCAACAGGCATATGGCAGGGTCTCTCTACTTCTGATCACTCGGTTTTCCAGCATACTCTATTGGTTCGGGTCTCAGAGCGACACAAGACCGAGGCTATGATGGCTCTGATGAAGGGAATGCAGGCAAGGGTTACCTTGTCCAGGTCATTGATAGAAGTAGCAGGGCCTTCTATCCTCCTCCATATCCCCTTTACATTTTTGGAGTGTCCCTGGGGGGCTCAGAGTCCCAGGGTTCACAAAGTTCTCTGGATGAAGCATTTCGGGCAGGTCCTTAATCTAAGAAAATTTTAAGTAGGTAAATACTAGCAAAATTTATAAAATGATAACAGTTACATAGCAAGAAAAAAATAAAAGATGAGAGAAAATGTAAGTATAGTAATGGTCCAGTACTAATGGTCCAGTACTACTAAGTCCAGTATTAATGGTATAATGGTCCCGTACAGACCTAAACATCATCATCACCTCATCTTCTGGTGTGTGGTTTGGACATCTTATATGTTGATGTTCTTAAGACAGTAACACAAACTATTTGATCATGATGTACCTGTTTAAAAGCATTAAATGCAAAAGCGAGTGCATTGGAATAGCTGGCCATCCCTCCATCCAAGAGATCATCAATGGCTCGGAACAAGAGTTTCTTATTGCTGGTGCTGGCCTGCACTAAAGGTTGGGTACACTCTTTATTGTCTGTTGTCTTATTGATCTGTAAAGAAATTAGTTTTTATCTTTGCTCTAGATACATCTTTAGAATACTGAACCTCAACACATAAGTAAGGTAACTGATAAAGATGCATACTGCATTATATTTATGCAAATATAAGTGACACTGTTTATGTGACACATGTATTTTATTTCCCATTATCAGGACATGCAACTTGTTAGTCTTATTGAGTTTCCCCTACATCAATGACGTTTCCCAGCATGAAAACCTCAACAGTCGACTAGCTGCTCGGTAACTATTTATTGCTAGGTAAAAAGAGGCATTTGGTGAAGTAAATGCGCCAAATATCTCACCCAGCAGGGAAATAGGACTTGGGCTCAATCAGTTGAGTCGCATGTGTTAGCCACTCTGGCTTACAACTGGCCCTCTAAGCTTCACCAAAATAGTTATCCTTTTGGGTAACGCAGTGATTGGTTTTAGGCTCAAGATTCTTGTGCACATTTATACACCTGATGTTTCTGTTCACCTAATAGTAAATACATACACCTGGGAGATAGTCAACTGTTGTGGATTGCATCCTGCAAAAGGTTAGTCATTGTCTCAGAAAAGCCTCAATAACACTGACAGGCTTCATATCCCCAACAACAGGAAGTCATAAGTCACAACCATAAAGACCAATATCACTCTGCCCATACATAAAGCACATATAAAAGGTATTTCTTGTTTTGACATGATTAATTATTTACTTTATTTTGTCTTTATTTATAAAAAAATGCTTACATAGGTCAAGTCATAATATTCTTGCTGAAGATGACGCAGCAGTGACAAAGTTTGCCATTCAACAATACAGTATTTCCAAAGCCAAGGATTAAAACAATGTGTACGTTAAAAACAACACACATTTAATTTATCTTTAACACATATAATCCAAATAGCTAACACAAACTACAGGGAAATGCCTCTCTCTGGTGGGTCCTCTCTGTAGCTACCTGAGCTACCCACCTGAAGTCTTCCAAATCCTGGTTCCTCATCAGGCTCTAATTAATCATGAGCACCTACCAGAGCCTAGGTCAGAACCCGGTCCACTCAAGAAAGGCATCGTGAAGTGGGGATACAAGATCACCACGTTACCAAAGGGAAAACCTGCCAAACAGCACCAAAACAAGCAGATATAGCATGTGCAACCCTGAGTTGAACTATGTACACACTTGTTGTCTAGGTCTAACTGCTAGTTAGATCACCTTGCAACCAGATGGCAGCCTTAGTGAACCAAGTGCTCTAGGCTGCTACCCCTTCCCTCTCTCCCCCAGTCTCTCATAAACAGCCTAAGTAAAGCTCCCCAAACACACCAGAAAGAAGCAAGAGTGGAACTGGGAGATACAGAAGGAACCCACCAAAAGAGGCATTTCATGACATTTAAAGCTGAATTCTGATACGGTTCCTCTCTATCTCCCAGAGCTATAGCATCAAAATAAAAATTGACAACAAAGGGTGATTGTACAGGAAGGGGAGTAAAAACAAAAAAACAGCGTTGAATGTAATGAAACGCCATTTTTTGGGTGAGACTCTGAGGCTCCCCGGAGCTTATCCAGGCTGATATGATAATGTCAGACTTTGGCATCAGTCATGTGTATGGAGTTCTGTGGGCCTACTGGGAACCACAAGCCAGAACCTGGCCCCCTCACAGAGGCATGAGGAGCAATGGCCTATAGAAACCCCCGTGTGGTTGGAAGCATTCTATGTCTGGCATTGACCGGGTCAGGCACCCAGAAAGGTAAGGGTTCCAAAACAACCCCTATTCTGGTGAAAATTGCTACAAAAAGTCAAACAAGTGGATACAACTCCCCAAACAGAAATGAGCAAATGAGTATAACATCACACATCACCGCACCACCGTCTGCGCAGCCCCCCTCCCTGGGAGGGGGAAGGGGGAGCCCCAGAACCCTGCACCAGCTATCCAACTCACAGTTCTGAGGCTGGACATCAAAACTTTGCAAAAACTGCTGACCGGAGGGAGGGAGGGATGTCGGGGAGCCTCCGGGACTCTCCCAGAAAATGGAGTTTCATTACATTCAACGCTGGTTTTCTGGGGGGGAGCCTAGTCGGTTCTCCGGAGCTACCTACCCAAAGACGAAAACAAGAGGGACCTAACCCAGGAGGCGGAAGTCGCACACACCCCAGTGCAAAGCGGAGACAAAACTGCAACTGCCAACCCAAGGCCACACAGGCCCTTGCCTCTGTGAGGGTCCCAGGTTCTGGCTCATGGTTCCCAGTAGGCCCACAGAACTCCATACATATGACTGATGCCAAAGTCTGACATTAGCATAGTCTACTGTGTATGAAACACTCTGGCTTCCTGTCCCCCGACACAATGAATTATATTATTATAAAACTACCTGAATTCCAGCAGCAGGATAGCAGCCATCAAAGCAGAAGATGCCACCAGAAGTGTAGATGCCACTCACACAAGAAACAAAGCCCAGAAACTGGCCCAGAATGCACAAGTAGAGTTGGAATACTGATGGAAAAACAAGACTGACAACAGGCTGCTGCCTACTCCCTTAGTGACAAGGGTGGAACACATGACAACCAAAAGGTTTATTTATTTATTTATTATTTATTTATTATTTATTTATATACAAGAAGGTACATTGGGTTTGTTGAAACTAAGAACCCCAACTGATGCAATCAACTTGAGAATGGTCCAGGACGGACCGAAACGTCATCGTCCCTTCACCTTCTGGTGAAGGTCTGTGTGGTCTGGTCAACAACCCCAACTCACTGTTGCACCACCCTCTGCCCCCAACAAAGAAAAGAATACAAACACCCTGTCAGGAGGAGGAAGCCAATAATGCAGGCAGCACCCACAGAATGTCCACCCCAACCGGGAGACAACAAACCCCAAAAACTTACCCATGGAAACTAAAAACGAGAAAACCATAGAAGACAAAATTCAGCCAATAAACAGCATACAAGAAGGTATCGTTAGTCGAGCTCTCAGTGAGGTACTGCAAACGAAGAACACAGTCTTCACCACAGCTGCTACCACATAAAATGCAATAAACCCCAGGCATCTGCAGCTAAAGCATCAAGCCCACCATGCAGATGACCAACAATCATCATCCAAATCCTGACAAAAATTGACCCTGAAACACTCAACAACTCTGGAGACAAGGCAAACTAAACCCATCCACATGCCAAGAAGTGGGACAAAAATTTAATTGCACCCAAGCCTGAGGAGGGCTGTAAAGCACAGCAGCAAACGTAAACAGCAAAGAAGCAGCCTGAGCATAGAATATGCAGGCGATGAGTCACAATAATGTGGCTAAAGTATGTTGACCAGACCACACACTAGAAGGTGAAGGGACGACGACGTTTCGGTCCATCCAGGACCATTCTCAAGTCGATTGTGATGAAGTAGAGACAGGCAATAAATAGGCATAGAATATAGCATGGGAACAAAAACAAAGATCATCTTCAGTAGGCACTTGTGAATCAATGGCGCCTGATCTGATTTTGAATTATATGAGCATCAACCTAGGTGGGCAGTCCAAAAATTACTGAGGGACCTACCAGAAAAATAGACTTCATTACATTCAATGCAGAATTGATGTTCATATTCAAGTCAACAAATAAATTATAAATACACTAATAACATCTACATGTAGGGATTACCTGGCAATATGTACAGTTGTTGACCCACTCAGTTGTATTGTTAAACTGCAAAGGAAAAACAATTATAAATTTTATATTTATTTTACTTGATGTGCATAAAAATATATATTTAAAAATTTTAAGGAATTTTCATAAAAGGTTTTTACTAGCCAGCATTCTTGTCTGTGCTGGAGGAGGACAGAAGGAAAAACAGCAGTGGGAGTAACTAAGTGGAAATTTTTACAGAACAGGAAGAGTCTGCATTTATTGTTATTGGCATATATCAGAACAAGAGCGAACTGAAGGAAATATTACGAATGCAGAGATGTATGTTTTAGGTACAAAAGGGAGAACAGTGAAATAAAAAAGTGGTGGGAGGATTGAGTGGGTTAGTTGTGTGACAGAGAATGGATGAAAGTTATGAGGTGAAGAAAGGAGTGGCTGTAGATTTATTTAAACATAATTAGAGAACACATTGTAAGCATCGAAGGCCAATGACTGTTCAGTCTTCTCCCAATTAGTTTAAGAAATGTTGCTGAAGCAACACTAGATGCTTTTAAGAGAACTAGACAAGTTTCTGCTGGGGTTACTGGATCAGTTCCCCAAGTCAGTTCTGAACCTGATGAACAAGTCCACAATGAACTGATGAACCTGGAGACAGGAGGGTGGCAGGGAGTCATTGCATTCAAACAAATTGTATATATATACATTTTAAATATTTTGTTAGAACACACTGAAGTACTGATTGCTTTGATATAATGCAAGAAATACTGACAAAATAAGAGCAACCAAAAACTGAGTCATAAGGAGTATTCTTCTCATTAAAACTAAATGGTTTTTGCCAAGTTACTTTAAGATAAATTAGATATAAAGACATAACTTACAGCTGCAACATTTACAAAGTCATTTTCTCCAAGAGTATCAATTAAAGTCTTCACTGCCCACTTCATTATGGTAAATGTCTGCCCATGAACACTTCCACTCCTGAAAAAAAATTATGCTGAGCTATCCTTCAGAATACATTTCAGATATTACTTCACTAGAAATCAAACAACAACAAGTCCAAACACTTTTCTGAGTTTAAGTTACACTGAGCTGTATCACATACAAAATTCTGAACAATATGAACAAGCAGAATGTTAAATATGGTATTGCTCAGGTTAACTATACTGAATGTATCAGTGGAACACAGACTCTTGGATTACTCTCCAGAAAGTCAATGTTTTTACAGGTATATTAAAGGTATCCTGTGCTACTGGACTGTATAATATATTTTTGTTGATAATTCAGTTTATAATACAATCAACTGCAAACAAAGGTAAGATACTTGAAGATTCCACAAAAATCATTTACAAGAAGCCCATGATTTACACTATGATCACATTCCAGTAAACTTGTGTAAAACAGAAGGTAAGTGTTGACTGTAAAGAAATGTCATTTACCAGTAGATCCTCAGTAGCTTTCTGAGCTTAACTTGCCTTCCACCAAGCCTTAAACCAACACACCAGGCCACTGAGTCCCTTCTATTAGATGAGCACTCAGAATCCATCTCACTATGAGGCAAGCAGAAGCAAGGGGATCAGCGATCAAACACACAACTAAACAAAAACCAGAAAGCTTAGGCACAACAAAACACAAGCAATTGCCTGAATGAAATGCGGAGCCTAAAGGAATAACAAGGCAGATGATCAGGGTATAGGGTAAATACCCTAACCGTGAGGTTCTCCAGCTGCAACCAGATGGCAGCCTAGATCATCTGGGGTCTCAGCCAGCTGTTAAGTTGGATGGATGGTTGGGTGGTTTGTTGGCCTAATGACTGGCTGGATGGGTGGCTGAGAAGTGTATAGCTATTAGCCATATGACTTATTAGCAGGCTGGCTGGCTGGACGGCTGACTGGCTGGCTGGATGACTGATTGGCTGACTGAATGACTGACTAGCTGGCTGGCTGGACAACTGATTGTCTGGCTGGATGACTTGTAGCTGGTTGGATTACTGGGTGAAAGGTTGGGTGACTATAGGTGGTTGGTTGGCACAATGATTAACTGGATCTTCATGCCAGGCTGGTTCAATGACCGGTTGGTTTGCTGGCTGATTAATCTAACTGGCTGGCTGGATGATCAACACTGCTGTTTAGAAAATGGCTGGCACATTGATTCAGAGAAGTTTGAACATGTTTCAAACCAGTGTGCATGACTGGCTTTCCCATGAGGCAATACATTTATCTTATTGCATAAAGTTAAATTGATTTTACTCAGAAAATTTGAGTAAATATTTACATCAAGTACTGTAGTTATTTGATTTCAACAAAGAACATTTACACTTACATAACATATATAAACCAACTCTTTAAAATTTACCTGTCCATTAGTATGATCATGTCCTTGGGAGCCACTGAGCCTTGGACGTACCATGGACGTAGTCGGGCATCATACAGATCAATAAGATTAGGTGGAACATACCAACTGGGGGAAAAAAAACTCCATCTCATTAACCTAAAAAGTTAACATGGATATGAACAGTACTGTACTGTATATCCATAGGCACATGAAGTTGAATCCATCCTCACCCTTGCCAAAAAATATGCATTAAGATAAATATGCATACGTCTCTCTTGCCTATTTATTGACTGCATCAACTTCCTTATCACAATTGACTTGAGAATGGTCCAGGACGAACCGAAACCACTACACCACTACACCACCAGTCTCCGTGGTGTAGTGGTAAGACACTCGCCTGGCGCTCCACGAGCGCTTTGTCATGGGTTCGTATCCTGGCCGGGGAGGATTTACTGGGCGCAAATCCTTAACTGTAGCCCCTACTTAACTCACATTAAAATGGGTACTTGGTTGTAAAAACGGCAGTTCCATGGGTTCATAATCCTGTAGGTGAAAAAGCATCTCCTGTTCTCAGTCCTACATTGTGGCTTGTTGAGCTTAAAACCATTGTTCATTGCTTGTGTTACATCTGACCTGAAGAAGAAAATATTCGGATCAACATCCTCTAACATGTTCAGTATTTTTAAAGTTTCAGCGAGATTCGCCCTGTCATGCCTGGTTTGCAGTGTTGATAGCCCTGTGGCCTTCAAGCATTCTTGATACGGGACATGACTTGGCTCTGGAATGACTTTTGTTGCCCGGTGTTGCATCTTCTCAAGAGCAATTATGTCCTTCTGGAAATGAGGTCTCCATGCACCAGAGATTTATACAGTTCAGCCATTTCCTTGTAGTCAAAATTATGCTTGATTATCCCAAGAGTTTGGTTAGTTTTTCTGACTGCTGCATCCACCTGTTGTGCAACTTTAAATGAGTGGTGGATTTTGACTCCAAATGTATTTCATTTATCCTTTATCAATTTAAATGGATAAAGGATGCAGTATTTTAACTGATTTTGCAATGGAGCTCAGGATGGGTGGAATAATCTACTAGTAAGGAGTGCAGTGAATGTTGTACCTTAGAAAGTTTTAAAACTAGGTTGAAAATTTATGAAAAAAATGAGGAAATGTTTATAATTAAAATATTCCATAGAATACATGATCAGTACATTGGAAAAGAAGTGACTAGTGAAGTAATATAAATACTGTATCTTCACATTACTATTTATTTATTTCTCTATATCCTTCACACATATATTTGGAAAACTATCCACAAATATGTCCACTTCCAACAGTATTGTACAAGCAAACAGCAGTACAGTACTTGCCTGGCAGCTGGATACACTCTCATGAATCCTGTTTGTGCTCCGAAGTACTGCCAAGAGAGCGTTGGATCACTTTCAAAATTCTCTTGAAATACTCTGTCCACCGTTGATGACCAGAGCAGGCCATTCAATATTTCTGGATCTACAGTAATTAAAAAAAATTTGTTACAGAAGCTGCATTCAATATATAAAATTCAATTCTTCAACACTTTAGTACTACAGGGTACTACTTTTCAAACTGTATAGGCTAAGTATAATACCATGATGATATGAAACTACTGCATTTGTTATTAAGCATCCTTTGATTATTCATTTAAGAGAGTTTAAATACAGAATCCAGTATAAATAAATTAGCATGTATGACTACATTTTATCAGCATACAAACATTCAATAAATTTATTCATATGCTATAATAAGATACTGATTAGGAAATTGATTACATGTATGTATTTTCTGTCACAGGTGGAAAACTAATATAAATATTATATTTCATTCATCTTGGGCACCAGGTGCCTCAAACACCCATTTTCTGACGTGAGAGGCAGATGCTCTATCGACTGTACTATGTGTTAGCCTTCCGTGCCCGAGTGGTAGCCACAGAGATAGGCAATTCCCATCTGGGCAGCGGTTAGTTGCCTCGGGAACCTTCTCTTTTAAAGCTAACCCATAGTACAGTTGGTAGAGCATCCACCTCTCACATCAGATTCTTCAAGGCAAATATAAGCGCCAAAAGCACTATGATGTTGACCAGACCACACACTAGAAGGTGAAGGGACGACGACGTTTCAGTCCATCCTGGACCATTCTCAAGTCAATCGACTTGAGAATGGTCCAGGACGGACCGAAACGTCGTCATCCCTTCACCTTCTAGTGTGTGGTCTGGTCAACATACTTTAGCCACGTTATTGTGACTCAATGCCTGCAAAAAGCACTATGATATCTTGATGTTTCTTTACATTGGCGTCAGCACTTTGTTGTCTGGCATGGTGGCACACAGGTAAATTGAGGTAAACCTAATAACAATAAATATTCAAATACAAAAGACGCAGAAAAGATTTCTCAAAATCATTATATAGTATATTACTTAGTACAGTGCTGACTTAACATCAATGTCCCTGAATAAAAACATATATGTAATCAGACCATTCACAAATCAGTAAAAAATATATGAATGAAGTGTTGGTTTCCCCACACATTATAGCTTAATATGTGCAGATGAGGAGTCACAGTAAAGTGGCTGAAGATGTGATGACCAAACCACATATCAGAAGATGAAGAAACGACAACATTTTGGTCTGTCCAGGACATTATCACACATGACTTGATAATGGTCCAGGAGGGCCGAAACGTCGTCGTTTCTCCATCTTCTGATGTGTGGTTTGGTTAGGTTAGATTAATATACTAAAAATAGGCCACACATATAACAGCTAACTATGTTAAGTACTGTATAGGCCTCACACATAATAGCCGACTATGCTAACCATAGGCTTTACACATAATAGCTAACTATGCTAAGCATAGGCCTCACAAATATCAGCCCACAGAGTTCAGCATGCTTAATGAGGGCACAAAAATACTCTTCAGCATATTTTTATTACTTACTCTCTACTGACTCATCTCAGGAAAGTTAGTTTTGCATCCCATAAAACTAATAAAGGGTTTTAAAGGTTAGCAATTCCCCATCATAGCTCACAAACTATAAATAATAAAAACTATGATATTTGATGGATCTATATATTAAGAAAGAGATGTGAAAATATATCTACTCTGGATGAAAACCCAACAAGGAGATTAATAACATCAACCCAAAGCTGGAAATCATCTTTCATGTGGACCTTAAATTGGCATCAAGTTAAAATTCTTGCATTTAATAATTTACAGTTATCTTTATTGAATGTGGAATTTTAATGACAGCTTTAAACAAAATTCATCATTCAAAAACCAAGTGATGCAGTTTAAACCAACTGTAAACAATTTACAGACTATTGCAATATACAAAATTTAATCATTAAAGTTAAACCATGTCATGTCTAATCTTGAAACCAACCAATACCTGACTTTGAGACAAAATTCTGTGCCATATAGTTAAGTTGTGATGCTGAATAACTTAGGGCCTGTCAACAGTGTTAGCCATTATGAAGTTGGGGTCTTTCATGTACAATTACATTATGTCTTAAGGCCACTGTAGATGCATGCTAGTTCCTCAGAACTAATATACATGAAGAAGATCGAAAGGAGGCCAATGGTAGTGTGCCGAGCAGTGTTGGGCTGCCTTTGAGTGGGGCTAATAACATCATGTTGCAAGAATGCCTGTCATACCCTGTGACCCATGGTGGGTCACCATGCTTCACACTAGCTACTAGTGTGCTCTTATCCAGGGTTGAGTTTTACTTACTGTAGTTGATTTATTATGCACCCCATACCCATCCTGTGGGTGGTACTGAAAAGGTTTACAGAGGCACATAATGGGCTTAGGGACTGAACCCCAATATTCATTTAACTAAGCAAGTTACAGTCTTGATAAGCTAATTATAAAATTTAATGTATCCTGTTACATCAACAATGGGTTCACCATATATATAGTCCAGGGTTGAGCAAACGCATCCTGTGGCAAGCAGAGAAACTGAAGCCTCTGCTCGTCACACATGCATGTAGCTAGCTTCCGGGCCATACTTTATATATATACTGTACATTACCCATGCACAGTATTTTTATAATACATGCAAAAAAAGACCAAAGGGCATTCTATTAACCCTTTTACTAACCTTACAAGTTAACAACCGCTTGAGGGTTATTAAGGCTACCACACTGGCTTCCTAACCAATCAGCAAGTGTACTTTAGTTTTGAACATAGTCCAGGACTAAATATTAAGTAAATTCTCAAGTACATATACAGTACACAAGTATACTGTATATATTTTTGTACCCTACAGTATAAGACAAGCCTCAGAAATTGCACTGCAGCTCAAATATACAGCATAATCAATAATAAGACAATCTGTGTTTGTTGTTATTAAAAATCTGTATACTGTATTTCCTAAATTTTCTTTAACCATTTATATATAATAGCATACTTCTCATATAGCATTACCCAAAAAAATTAAACTCAAATCACCCATTATTTTATGTTAGCAACCTTTTAGTGGTAGAGTGGCAACTATAACAGTCATTAAAGTGATACCGGCAAGATGGATCGTGTGATCATGTGACGCCTATTGACTGTCACAGCCAACCCGTCCTCCTAGTAGAAAGTCACCTTTTGACATACAGTCTACCTAAGGCCAAAAATTGTCATACTGGAAAATGGAAGTGGCTCGCAAAAGTGACGTACTGTCCCATTTTCTGTTTTAGGTCCTCTGGTAGGTATTAGAATAAGGGCACTTTAGTACGACAATTTCTTGATGTTGGGGAACCTTAGGAGGACAGACTGCTCTGTCAGTACACTTCATCAGTTTCTACTCCATTTACGTTGACTCTCTACCTTTTATATTACCAACAATTATATTCATTCACTATTTTGCCATGCAGTAATAGCCTATCATGTGTTTTTTTTTTTTGGCCTGGTCGTTCATGAGGTACTAAAGTAAACTGCTTCAGTGCATTGAATTTTGTAACTAACTCATCAAGACTGTAACTTGCTTAGCTAAATGAATTGTGGGGTTCAGTCCCTGAGCCATTATGTGGCTCTAACTTTTTCCACTTCCGCCCACAGGATGGGTATGGGGTGCATAATACATGAACTAAACTAAAACTCAGAGTTCACGAAAAAAACATCTGGTGGGTATCCTTGATCTAGCCTGTCCTTTGAGCATTCCCAGCATCATTAAATTGATGTACTATGCCCCAACCCATCCTCTTACAAAGCATAAATTCGCTCGCATACGCTAAAGCCAAATATTGATGTACAGTGGTACCTCGACTTACGATTGCCCCGACTTATGATAATTTCGAGTTATGATGTAAATTTCATCGAAAAATGCGACTCGACATACGATGGTGTTGTCGACTAACAATATTTGTTGGTACACGTTCAGGTCGACCAAGCGCGTGGTTCCCGGTCACGCAGCCGACCTGCCTCAGTTTACTACAGCTGCCCACTTAGTGACGATCGCGCCTATAAGAAATTCTGCTTTTGTGGTGATTTTTTGCATTTTGAACATTAAAGTAATTATTATATATCACGCAATGAGTCCCAGGAAAGTCAGTGGTAAGGCTCAACATACGAAAACCCATGTAAGGATGACCATAGAGCAGAAGCAAGAGATCGTTCGTAAATATGAAGATGGTGTACGGGTTGTTGAACTAGCTAGGCAGTACAACAAATCTCAGTCAACGATATCCACCATACTGGCTAAGAAAAAGGACATTATGAGTGCTAAAGTGGCAAAAGGCGTATCAATAATCACGAAACATAGAACACAAACACTTGAGGATGTTGAACAGTTATTAATTTGGATGCACAGCAAAGAGTTACCAGGTGATAGAGTTTCAGAGGCCATCATTTGTGCAAAGGCAAGAAAATTGCATGAAAACCTTTTAAAGAAAACCCCTGGAAAGAGTGATGCAAATGCGAAAGAGTTTAAGGCGCGCAGGGGATGGTTTGAGATATTTAGAAAAAGAAGTGGCATTCATAGTGTTCCGAGTGTTGTGAGCTGGTGGAGGAACACAGCGAAGAACTGACCACCGAAGAACTTCACAAGGAGCAGCAACAAGAGACAGCTGAGGAAATTTCTTCAGGGAAGGAGGAGACAGTACAGAATGTCTCTTCCTCATTAATTAAGAAAATGTGTGCAGCATGGGAAGAATTGCAAACTTTTGCTGAAACGACTCGCCCAAATCACGGTGCAGTAGGCCGTTGCCTTAACCTTTTTAATGACACTGATGCCTCACTACAGACAAAAATTAAAATATATGGAAAAACAAAAATCTCTGGAAAGGTTTTTAGTGAGACAAACAAGCAGTGAATCACAACCAGGTCCTAGTGGTATGCAGGCAAAACGTACAAGAGAGAGTGTACCCCAAAGAAGTCATCACTGCCTGATGTTATAATGGAAGGGGATTCCCCTTCCAAACAGTAACACCTCTCCTTCTCCCCCCTCATCATCTTCCATATGCCATCAAGAGTCCTCCATAAAGGTAAGATAAACTTATGTCCTGTATTGTAGTTAGAAAAAAACATTGTATTCAGTATAAAATGTATTTGCAAGTTAATATTTTGGAGGGTGAGGAATGGATTAATTCAATTCCCTTCATTTCTTATGGGAAAAATTGCTTCGACTTACGATATTTCGACTTACAATCAGTCTCTGGGAACGGATTACCATCATAAGTCAAGGCCCCACTGTAATTCAAAATGGAAATTTATTCTCCAATTAAAATTTTTCATTTGTTTTCCAAAATGCTAAGCCTGAGGACCCAAAACAGAAAACGGGAGAGTACGTCAATCTCGTGAGCTGATTTTGAATTATCAATTTTTAACATGAATGCGCATATGAGCGTAAATCGACGTAATTTGTAAGTGGACGGGTTGGGACCCATCAACAGAAAATGGGACATCATGTCAATTTGTATAATGTTATAAATTATATAATTTCTATAATGTTTAGTACATAAATGTTTGGGCATAGGGGATTTATACCTGAAAGAGCAATGTACTGTTCTAGATGTCAGGTTGTTTAGTCCGTGCAGTTGCTTTGCTTTCACTAGATATGTGAGTAAGTTTCCTAAGCTATATTTTTTTGTACAGGTCCATGTTTAGATATTTCAGAAGAAACTGTGCAATGAGAGATGGTTAATGGTTGATTCCCTACAGATTCACTAGGGAAACTTGCATTAATTGGACAAGTTTTGTTCAGCACTTTTGCCTTCTTGAAGACAAATGATTGTCTTCAAGAAGGCAATCTTCAAGAACCCTTCACTTGAAGTGTGAAGATTGCTATCTTTCTCCATGGACTGTCAATAAACATTTCAGTGGCATACATAATTCATTAATTATTACAGTAATAATTTTAATCTAAATACCACGCTCCACTAGTGCTACAGAGTCAATTAGTTTGTCAACATTCTAAAATTAAAAAAATGTAAAAAATTAAAATGTTTATTCAGGTAAAGTACATACATACAACGTATGATACAAACATTGATGGATTTATAGATAGAGCTAGTACATACAATGCATAAAGCCACTATTACGCGAAGTGTTTCGGGCAGGAAAAACTAAGACTAAAACTAATTCTTTTTAATTATTAACTACCATATGCAGAGCCCATATTATACATTAAAACACAATGCAAGGAACTACGAGGAAGCCAAACATCAAGACTACAAAATTAATATATATCGATCAAGATTAAATCTGAAATATAAATCCTCCTTTGGCACATAGGGCTAACTGTTCACATTTAGATGGAATTATACATAAATATTACCATCTATTCACCTTTAAATGCTGCCTACACCCCCTGATTGAATCCAACGAATTTTCAAAACAAATTCCCTATCAAGAAAGTCAAAGATGATTTCACAAATCAGCTTTGAAAATTGAAAATGGCATAATTAAATGAGGAAGACGAGTTGAGGGGAGGGGATACACAACAAGAAATGCTCTTGTTAGAGAGCTAGTAACTAAAAAGCAGCTAAATAAAAATCTTCAACAAACCACAAATGCAAATGTTAATTTCATGATGAGGAAGGTGACTACCCTACAGAAAACCTTTGCTAGGCATCCCCAGGTCACTCTGGTATCACCACAACCTCCATCACACCTTATTTCAATGCAAATATACAGTATATATAATATTTATATATACCAAATAATATAACAGTAGAAACTGTAATACCAGGCACAGATCATAGATATGCAAAAATCCACAGTAAATTGGAAAAAAAAAAGAGTTTTAACATTTTCGACTGTTCAAGTCTTCTACAGTTGCTAGCTGCTGATGAAGACTTAGAAAGAGTCGAAAATGTTACAGCCTCTTTCCCAATTCGTAGCTTTTGCCTTGTGTGTGTCTATATTATATATATATATTATATATTATATATTATATATAGATAGATATATATATATATACTGTATATATATATATATATACATATATATATATATATATATATATAGATATATTTAATAATTTATATATGAATGCCATACATAATGTTATGGAGGAAGGGTGACGACTCTAGTATGGATGCGGGAGCCAGGTAAACACATACCCTGTTCTCTATGTTCCCTGATGTTAGGCCATAACCCTACAACAGAAATATAGATTTAGTCAGTCACGATGAGCCGGAGACAGTGTTCCACTAAGGTGATTTCTTCTTTTGTCTAGTTGAACTTACTATATAGGAGCCGAGATCAATAATGTCACGTGAAACATTATTTCCATTAGTTTCCCAGCATTTTGATGTGTTAATGGCTGTACCTTGAGAGATTCTAAAGCCCAATTAGACCCCTGATTGGAACACTACATTATACATGTAACATTTAGTTTTTTTGGGTATTGCCAAACTATATTTCCATAATAATCATAATCTAAAAATAAAAGGATAAAACACAAATGTCTCAACCTCAAAACATAATTGTCACAAAGTCAAGAGAATGCACTCTAAAAAAAACAACAGCAACTATCTTTTATATAATTGCTGTTGACCAAAAAAAAGTTGAAAAATTAAAAAATAATCTATGCACAATAAATTGGATAGATTGCTAATTTCATTGCACAAATTCAGCAGAAGCTCAGTCCCTCAGCCTGTAACATGCCCTAGGGGTTCCATGTAGTTTAAAAAATAAATAGTAAAGAGATAAAGGAGTTTGTCATAAAAGTACAAGTTATTCTATGATAGCTTGGCAAGCCTAAAAATAATACCCGGTTGATACCTGGTTGATGGGGTTTTGGGAGTTCTTCTACTCCCCAAGCCTGGCCCGAGGCCAGGCTGGACTTGTGAGAGTTTGGTCCACCAGGCTGTTGCTTGGAGCGGCCCGCAGGCCCACATATCCACCACAGCCTGGTTGGTCCGGCACTCCTTGAAGGAAACAATCTAGTTTCCTCTTGAAGATGTCCACGGTTGTTCCTGTAATATTTCTGATGCTCGCTGGTAGGATGTTGAACAACCGTGGACCTCTGATGTTCATACAGTGTTCTCTGATTGTGCCCATGGCACCTCTGCTCTTCACTGGTTCTATTCTGCATTTTCTTCCATGTCGTTCACTCCAGTACGTTGTTATTTTACTGTGCAGATTTGGGACCTGTCCCACCAGTATTTTCCATGTGTATATTATTTGGTATCTCTCTCGTCTCCTTTCTAGTGAGTACATTTGGAGAGCTTTGAGACGATCCCAATAATTTAGGTGCTTTATAGCGTCTATGCGTGCTGTACCAGTGTATGTTCTCTGTATTCCCTCTATTTCAGCAATCTCTCCTGCTCTGAAGGGGGAAGTGAGTACTGAGCAGTACTCAAGACGGGACAACACAAGTGATTTGAAGAGTACAACCATTGTGATGGGATCTCTGGACTTGAAGGTTCTCGTAATCCATCCTATCATTTTTCTGGCTGACGCAATATTTGCTTGGTTATGCTCCCTAAACGTTAGGTCGTCGGACATCATTATTCCCAAATCCTTGACATGCTGTTTTCCTACTATGGGCAGATTCGATTGTGTTTTGTACCCTGTATTATGTTTAAGATCCTCATTTTTGCCGTATCTGAGTACCTGGAATTTATCACCGTTAAACATCATGTTATTTTCTGCTGCCCAATCGAAAACTTTGTTAATATCTGTTTGTAGTTTATCAATGTCTTCAGCAGAGGTAATTTTCATGCTGATTTTTGTATCATCTGCAAAGGATGACACGAAGCTGTGACTTGTGTTTTTGTCTATATCTGATATGAGAATAAGGAACAGCAGTGGTGCAAGGACTGTACCTTGAGGTACAGAGCTTTTAACTGCGCTCGGACTATTTTACTTGATTGACTGTTACTCTTTGTGTTCTGTTCGACAGGAAATTGAGTATCCAGCGTCCTACTTTACCAGTTATACCCATTGACCTCATTGTGTGCAATCACTCCATGGTCACATTTGTCGAATGCCTTTGCAAAATCTGTGTACACGACATCTGCATTATGTTTTTCCTCTAATGCCTCGGTGATTTTGTCATAGTGGTCAAGTAGCTGTGAGAGGCATGATCTTCCTGCTCTAAATCCATGTTGGCCTGGATTGTGGAGGTCATTGGTTTCCATGAATCTAGTGACCTGACTCCTGATCACTCTCTCAAATACTTTTATTATGTGGGACGTTAGTGCAACTGGTCTATAATTCTTTGCCAATGCTTTGCTACCACCCTTGTGTAGAGGGGCAATGTCTGCTGCTTTAAGCGCATCTGGTATCTCCCCTGTGTCCAAGCTCTTCCTCCACACTATACTGAGTGCCTGTGCTACTGGCACTTTGCATTTCTTTATAAATATTGAATTCCACGAGTCTGGACCCGGGGCTGAGTGCATGGGCATATTGTCAATTTCTCTTTCAAAATCTGCCATGCTCGTGTTGATATCAGTTATATTTACAGGTGTGAGTATCATTCATAAAGAAATTGTCCGAATCTTCCACTCTCATGCCGAGTATCGGAGTGCTAAACATGTCCTCGTACTACTTTTTTAGGATTTCACTAATTTCTTTGTCATCCTCAGTGTATGAACCTTCACTAATACAAATAGGTCCAATACTGGCAGTGGTTTTCGCTTTTGATTTAGCATATGTGAAGAAATATTTTGGGTTTTTCTTTATTTCTTGAATTGCTTTCTGTTCTAGTTGCCTTTCTTCAGTCTGATAGGAATGCTTCAGTCTCTGTTCGATTTCTTCAATCTCCCTGTTTAAATTATTTCTTCTCTGTATGGAGAGTCGTGTCTGCTTAAGCATTTCCGTTAATTTCTTCCTCTTTTTGTAATGCCATCTGCGTTCTCTTTCTACATTGGACCTCTTTCTGGCTTTCCTCAAAGGAATATGTTTCAGACAGACTTCATATGCTTCAGAAGTCAGTTTTTCTATTCCTTGTGTAGGATTTTTATTTCTTAGAACATTTTCCCATTGAATGTTTGTAAGTTCCCTGTTTATTTTCTCCCAGTCTATCCTCTTATTATTAAAATTTAATTTATTGAATAGCCCTTCTCGCTTGTTTCTCTTGGGCCTACTACCGTTATTAATGTTAGTTTGCACTTCAATGAGCTTGTGGTCCAAGTACGTAGCGTCCGAGACAGTAATGTCTCTGATTAGCTCCTCATTGTTCGTGAATATCAGGACCAGCGTGTTTTCGTTGCTAGTTGGTTCTGTAATCTGTTGACTGAGCGAGAATTTGTCACAGAATCTCAGTAGTTCTCTGACCTGTGGTTAGTTATTTCCAGGTTGACTTCCTGCTATGATGTTATTGTTTACTATTCTCCATTTTAAACTGGGTAGATTGAAGTCTCCAAGGAAGATGATATCTGGTACTGGGTTTGCTAGGTTATCAAGGATATTCTCTATTTTGTGGATCTGTTCAGTGAATTCCTCAACTGTTGCATCTGGCAGTTTGTATATTAAAATAATAAGTAGATTCATATTTTCTACCTTGACTCCAAGTATCTCTACCACCTCATTGGACGAGTTCAGGAATGAAAGTAATTATATACAGTGTGTGTGTATATATATATATATATATATATATATATATATATATATATATATATATATATATATATATATATATATATATATATATATATATATATATATATATATATATATTAGTGATTTTTGTGTGTAATGAATAAGGGTGAAGAGGTAAAACGGCCTATACCTACCTTACCTTGAGGTGCTTCCGGGGCTTAGCGTCCCCGCGGCCCGGTCATCGACCAGGCCTCCTGGTTGCTGGACTGATCAACCAGGCTGTTGGACGCGGCTGCTCGCAGCCTGACGTACGAGTCACAGCCTGGTTGATCAGGTATCCTTTGGAGGTGCTTATCCAGTTCTCTCTTGAACACTGTGAGGGGTTTGCCAGTTATGCCCCTTATGTGTAGCGGGAGCGTGTTGAACAGTCTCGGGCCCCTGATGTTGATGGAGTTCTCTCTCAGAGTACCAGTTGCACCTCTGTTTTTCAACGGGGGTATTCGGCCTATTGACCTTGCTCAAGTGCATGGGGGAATTGTGTAAAATCCTGGTTTGTCTCGGAGAGGCTGCAGGATCCAAGTAAATTCAGTAGAATTTTGTGGTTGCAATTCTTATACCATGTCGTAGCTCAGTCGATTAAGGTAGCGTCTGGGATGCTCTCGGATGTAGGTTCGAATCCTCGTCACAGCCCTTGTGAATTTGTTCATTTGAGGAAAGATGTAAAGGCTTCGTAACTGGGTAAGTAAATAGTTTGATGAACCCTGGGCCAATGTATGAATTGGATCAATGGTTGCTCTTCAGTTACCAATTGCATTGCTTCTCACTTTCTTTGTTTTCTTTCAAGCAGTGGTTTTGACTTCGCCCCAACATTCTAGGCGGGCTTCCTGGATATCTTATACTGTAGTTGATCTCTGACCCTAATACTTTCCCTGAGTGAACCAGGTCCTGGCTCCTGGTAGGGGCGCATGTTTCAATACCGGGGCACGATCATGGGTATAAATACCCCAGCCTCTGGGGTATTAGTACGCATGCCAGGGCACTACTGTAGGGGAAGATGGCAGCCCATATATTTAATTTAAAGAAAAATGTCACCAGAAATATACACAGCATATATACTATGAAGGAGAGTTAGCAATACATGCATAAAGAATAGTAACCTACGCCTTTGCCAGACGTATATGGAACCCCAAGGGATGCTGGGATGCTATGAACACGACAGACAAGTGCAACATATATAAGTGTGTGTGCTGTTTGGCTTCAGCTAGGACTGCTCTCTTACGCACCGCCCGCACACCAGTGTATTTCATCAATACACCAAACTCTTTTCAACAATGGAGCAAGAAACCCCCCACTTTGTTTCCGGTAATGAATATTATATATTATATATACAGTATATATATTATATATATTTTATAAATGGGTAAACCTCATACATAATGGGAATTAAGTGCATGTAACATATCTAAATTATACTAAAACTAGTGTTTAAGTTACTAGCACTTGTTTAGACCGTACAAGGGACGGTATATTGATTTTGCTTAGGAGTGTTCGTATGTGTCTCTACTTGGCTGTATAAAAGTTTAATATGAATAAGTAGATTTCTAGGGGGAGATAAATGATTGTAATATATCATATGTAATTACTATTTTTAACAATGCAATAATTTCGTTTTCTTTTATAGTGCTCCCAGATGGCTATTAGAATAATAGATGTTATTGATAGTGTGTTTCTTGCTCCAGTGAAGAACAGAACAATGCAGCTACCACAACCCAGGAGAACAATAACAGATGCATATAACTCATATAACCATTACATGCTTTGCTTTCTTTCACTCAATATAACAAATGGTAATTATTTGTTCATAGTGAAATTTATGATACATCAGGCAAGTGAAACATAGCATGCATCTGGTATGAATGAATACAACAAAAATGCATTTCACATCTTTCGGGGAGGTTATGAATGATGAGACTATTCATAATCTCATCTTTATGAGATTATGAATAACTTTAACATCATAGCTGCATTAAACATGGGCCTGTATTGTATAATACAATCATGATTTGCTAATATACTCATCTGTTGACTAAAAATCTTCATTTAAATTTTTACATCAATTAATCCAGTATATTAATTTTGGGAAAAATATATCAGCAGGGAATACTTTCATTTTTTTTAAAGTAAAAATCAATCGTTTGTTTTAGTTCAAATATATTCAACACTTTTCTCTTGGGTAGAAGGGCAGGATGGATTAATGTTCACAGTTTCCAATTTATTTTCTGTCATATCTTATAATTTATGATTGATTAAATAGTAAAACAATTAACATACTGGAGGCTAGACATATTGTGTCTGCTTATAGTGTCTCCGATTTATAATGCAAGATTTTATTTTATGGGTTAAGCATATACATGTTCCGAGGAATTATAGGACCTGGGAACCTTCGACTCTTATTCAAATCTTAATCCTCTTTTTCAACATCCATATAAATGAAGATTTTCTGTCTCACAGAGTAATACTTCTCTAATTAGTCGTCTTCAGAGCACTACTTCTCCAAAGTAGTCGTACTCAGAACACTATACTTCTCTAAGTACTCGTACTCAGTAATACTTCTTTAAGTAGTCGTACTAAGTAATACTTCTCTAAGTAGTCGTACTCAAAGTATTATACTTCTCCAAAGTAGTCGTACTCAGAGCACAACTTCTCCAAGGTAGTCGTACTCAGAGCACTATACTTCTCTAAGTAGTCGTACTCAGTAATACTTCTCTAAGTAGTCGTACTCAGTAATACTTCTCCAAGTAGTTGTACTCAGTAATACTTCTCCAAGTAGTCGTACTCAGTAATACTTCTCCAAGTAGTCGTACTCAGTAATACTTCTCCAAGTAGTCGTACTCAGTAATACTTCTCCAAGTAGTCGTACTCAGTAATACTTCTCCAAGTAGTCATACTCAGTAATACTTCTCTAAGTAGTCGTACTCAAAGTACTATACTCCTCCAAAGTAGTCGTACTCAGAGCACAACTTCTCCAAGGTAGTCGTACTCAGAGCACTACACTTCCCCAAACACTCACAGGGACACCAAGGACCAGGCCTCGGGGAAACACTCACATCCTTCATAGACTTCGAGAGGGACGTGGATGCCCGAGATGTTGTACTGACGGGGACGCCCAACTGTCGTCGTGAATCATTTGTGGGTGTCGTTGAGGGGGTCGAGGTCCTTCATCAGCAGCGGCTGCGACGTGTTCAACCGCAGGTCGTCGTTCCAGATGTAGGTTGTCGTAGCGTCTTCTAAATGATCTACAATTCTCTGAGAAATGAATAGGAAATGTTAGCTTGAAAATGGACAGTTATATACAATTTCCTGGGGAAGGAAGATTGTGTATTTTACTGACCACACCCACTATACTGACCACACCCACTACACTGGCACACCCACTACACTGACCACACCTGCTACACTGACAACACCCACTACACTGACCACACCCACTACACTGACCACACCCACTACACGATCACACCACCCACTACACTGGCCACACCCACTATACTGACCACACCGCACTATACTGACCACACCCACTACACTGACCACACCCACTACACTTGCTACACCCACTACACTTGCTACACTGACCACACCCACTACACTGGCCACACCCACTATACTGACTACAACCCACTACACCCACTATACTGACCACACCCACTACACTGGCCACACCCACTATACTGACTACACTGACCACACCCACTACAACACCCACTATACTGACCACACCCACTATACTGACCACACCCACTACACCCCCCACTATACTATACTGACCACACCCACTACACTGACCACACCCACTATAACTGACTACACTGACCACAACCCACTACATGACACCCACTATACTGACCACACCCACTATACTTACCACACCCACTACACTGACCACACCCACTATACTGACCACACCCACTACACTGACCACACCCACTATACTGACCACAACCACACTACACTGACCACACCCACTACACTGACCACACCCACTACACTGACCACACCACTACACTGACCACAACCCACTATACTGACCACACCCACTACACGACCACACCCACTACACTGACCACACCCACTATACTGACCACACCCACTATACTGACCACACCCACTATACTGACCACACTGACCACACCCACTATACTGACCACACTGACCACACCACTATACTGACCACACTGACCACCCCACTATACTGACCACTGACCACCCCCACTACACTGACCACACCCACTATACTGACTACATACACTGACCACACCCACTACACTGACCACACCCATATACTGACTACACTGACCACACCCCACTACACTGACCACACCCACTATACTGACTACACTGACCACACCCACTACACTGACCACACCCCACTATACTGACTACACTGACCACACCCCACTACACTGACCACACCCACTACACTGACCACACCCACTACACTGACTACACTGCCACACCCACTACACTGACCACACCCACTATACTGCACACTGACCACACCCCACTACACTGACTGACACACCCACTATACTGACTATACACTGACCACAACACCCACTACACTGACCACCACCCACTACACTGACCACACCACATACTACCACCACACCCACTATACTGACTACACTGACCACACCCACTATACTGACTACACTGACCACACCCACTACACTGACCACACCCACTATACTGACTACACTGACCACACCACTACACTGACCACACCCACTATACTGACTACACTGACCACACCCACTACACTGACCACACCCACTATACTGACTACACTGACCACACCCACTACACTGACCACACCCACTATACTGACTACACTGACCCACACCCACTATTCTGACTACACTGACCACACCCACTACACTGACCACACCCACTACACTGACCACACCCACTATACTGACTACACTGACCACACCCACTACACTGACCACACCCACTACACTGACCACACCCACTATACTGACTACACTGACCACACCCACTATACTGACCACACCCACTATACTGACCACACCCACTACACTGACCACACCCACTATACTGACTACACTGACCACACCCACTACACTGACCACACCCACTATACTGACTACACTGACCACACCCACTACACTGACCACACCCACTATACTGACCACACCCACTACACTGACCACACCCACTATACTGACCACACCCACTATACTGACTACACTGACCACACCCACTACACTGACCACACCCACTATACTGACCACACCCACTACACTGACCACACCCACTACACTGACCACACCCACTACACTGACCACACCCACTATACTGACCACATCCACTATACTGACTACACTGACCACACCCACTACACTGACCACACCCACTACACTGACCACACCCACTATACTGACCACACCCCACTACACTGACCACACCCACTACACTGACCACACCACTATACTGACTACACTGACCACACCCACTACACTGACCACACCCACTACACTGACCACACCCACTATACTGACCACACCCACTACACTGACCACACCCACTACACTGACACACCCACTACACTGACCACACCCACTACACTGACCACACCCACTACACTGACTACACTGACCACACCCACTACACTGACCACATTGACCACACCCACTATACTGACCACACCCACTATACTGACCACACCCACTACACTGACAACATACACCCACTACACTGACAACACCCACTACACTGACAACACCCACTACACTGACTACACTGACCACACCCACTACACTGACCACATTGACCACACCCACTATACTGACCACACCCACTATACTGACCACACCCACTACACTGACAACATACACCCACTACACTGACAACATACACCCACTACACTGACAACATACACCCACTACACTGACAACACCCACTACACTGACTACACTGACCACACCCACTACACTGACCACATTGACCACACCCACTATACTGACCACACCCACTATACTGACCACACCCACTATACTGACCACACCCACTATACTGACAACACCCACTACACTGACCACACCCACTACACTGACTACACTGACCACACCCCACTATACTGACAACACCCACTACACTGACCACACCCACTACACTGACCACACCCACTACACTGACCACACCCACTACACTGACTACACTGACCACACCCACTACACTGACCACACCCACTACACTGAGTTTTAGTCTGTTCGTATCTTGAAATATCGTATCCTTCATTATACTCTATCTTCTGTACCTCATTTATCATTATAACTGCTGTTCCTTATACAGCATCCTTCATCTAACCTTTTTTCCTAGTATATTTGGCTTTATTAAAGTTTGGAATGTTGACAATTTCATGGCAAGTTCAATGTTGCAACGCATGTTCTGTCATAATTTATAGAACAAGGATAACTTTGCTGTTCTGTTCTCTCTCCATCCAGCATCTTATCTCCACATGTATATTCATGTTCGTTTATCGAGACAATAAAATGCATCTCAAAGGAATAGAGTAGCTTAGACTATTTCTACCCTCCAAACATGTTTATTAAACCCAGCCTGTATATGCGAGGTCATAACCTGAGCCCAGGCAGCTCAGATCATGACCTTCAGCTTGCACTAACTGAGTCATGTCAGATCAGTCATGTTATACACAAGAGGGATACAGCTTCCGTCATCTCACATAACCAGGGATCACACGACTTCATGCTTCATCTCAGATGCCAATACGATTCCTTACTCAGGAACTCCCAAGACGGTAACCCGAGATGAGGCTACTCGTGGATACTCGTACATATTGCACAGGATTCTGCAACTTTGGGTGTGTTCGTTTGGCCGAAAAATCACCACTCCCTCATAAGCGAGTCTGGTGAGATTCTTTCTGGTCCAACAGCCTTGTTGGGGCCTTCCAGCAGATCCCTCCTCAACACACCACTACTTGGGAACTTCAAAGTCTTCCGCTGGTACTTGATTTAACAGCATCTCTCTCAGTTCAGGTCCTTTCCCCCTCTTGCTCTACTGACGATCTCAAAATTTCTTGTTGAGATCAACACACACACCTTTCTGTCATTCTCTGAGAGCAGGTCCTTCGACCCAGTCTCCAGTTTGTTGCGTCCTCGCTATATTTGCTATGATATTTTCACACTGTCTTTCCATTTGTCTTCTCACTCTGAAATGTTCATTCTTGGTTGAATTTCATCTAATTATTTCAGCTTGAGGCGACAGGTTTATTATGTACCCCATGTTCAGCCTGTGAGCGGTAGCGCAACAAAAATTAGAGAGGACACAAAATGTGTTAAATCAGACCTCGGGGGAAAGTTTTACATAGTTACAATTAATCTGCACACCTTAATAATAATTAAATTGACAGCTACGAATAGGCTCCTCTCTCTGGAACATCTTGCTACTGTTCCAAAATTAGCTATTTCCTTGAAATCTGTTTAATGATTTTTAGGGTTAATCATGTTTAATGATATTAATCATGTTTGTTGACCAGACCACACACTAGAAGGTGTCGAAGGGACGACGAGGTTTCGGTCCGTCCTGGACCATTCTCAAGTCAATCCAATATGCAATCCAATCATGTTTAATATGATAAATATATGAATTTCTAACTCATTTTCTCTTTTCAGAACTCTAGCGGCAATAATGAATAGAAAGGAACGCACCTCTGTGGAGACATCCCGTATCAAAGGATTGCGATATTATGACAAATCAGAGAATGATTTACAAGGAAAGTTTTCACAGAATTGATCCTATACACAAAGTGATTCCTGAATGCGTGAACACATTTTAAGCACGTACGCCTTCATCACAGCAAGATAGAGAAGCTATCTCTCTATCTTGCTCTGATGAAGGCGAATTGAGCCGAAAACCCGTTCAGCATTCTTTAGTTTTTCTAATATGGTTTTTCCACATGGATCAGTGTCTTTGTGATCGCTGTTGCATATTACTAATATATTTATGTTCCAGAACCAATAAGGGTTTCACCTCTGTTTCTCTCTCTCACGCGAGGCTTCCAAATGAATGAAACTGTTTATATTTATGTTTCTGAGCTCATACTGTTATTTAGATATTTGTTGACAAAGTAAATCATAGATGGCTTTTGTAATGATTTTAGTATCTTGTCCCTGAAAATTTATTTATTTATTTATATATATATAAGAAGGTACATTGGGTTTGTGAGAATACATTGAATAGTACAGTATTTACAATCTTGTAAAGCCACTACTAGTACGCGCAGCGTTTCGGGCAGGTCCTTAATCTAACAGATAATTTTAAGCAGATAATTTCTATCAGAATTAATAATGAATGATAACAAATACATTGCAAGAAAAAAAATGAGATGAGAGAGCTTAGCAAGTATATTAAAGCACATTGGTAATTAAAGCTCTGATTGATTACATTGGCAGCTTGATTGGTAATTTAAACAAGATTAATAGACACCAAGAGGCGAAGACTCCCTCCTCTATTTAGGGTGATGGTGTGTGGCGACGTATAGCGATGTTACCTACCTGAAGAGCGTTCCGCTTGGAGTTGAGAAGGTCTCTGATATTCCCTGCCATGCTCTTCACTAGCTCCTGTGGATACACTGGCTCTATGCTGACCCCAGCCTCGCCTTTGAGATCCTGTGAACATAGAATTGCGAGATCAGAAATAGGATTAGATCGAGGGAAGTGGAATGGTGGTGAGAATGGCCACGATCAATATGTAACAATCATGAACAATATATCAGGAACTGCGTTTGTGGTCTTAAAGTTCATTTTTATTATGCCATAACCTGCAGGCGATGAGTCACAATAACGTGGCTGAAGTTATGAGACCAAACCACACACTAGAAGATGGGACGACGACGTTTCGGTCCATTCTGGATCATCTTGAGATGATTCAAGGCTTTAGTGTCCCCGCGGCCCGGTCCTCGACCAGGCCTCTTTTTTACACCCCCAGGAAGCAGCCCGTGACAGCTGACTAACACCCAGGTACCTATTTTATTGCTAGGTAACAGGGATAGGGTGAAAGAAACTCTGCCCATTGTTTCTCGCCGGCGCTGGGATCGAACCAGGACCACAGGATCACAGTTCAGTGTGCTGTCCGCTCGGCCGACCGGCTCCCCGACCATTATTAAATCGATTGAGTGATGGTTTTGGACAACAATCAAGTCGACAATCGACTTGATTGTTGTCCAGGATGGACCGAAACTCGTCGTCTCATCTCTGGTGTGTGGGTTTAGACTTCATGCCATTACTCAAGTCTTATTTGACAATCATTTAAGACTTCCAGGGAATATTTGATTCATCTTAGGATTATACATTTGTATAATGAGGTTGGATATTGTTGTATCCGCATTGTATGTAAACATTTAGTCGAAGAAAATGACGTCTGGTAGAATATCATATCCACTGTGTAGGTCACATGACCTGGTGTAGCCACATGGGAGGCGACCGCGTGAGTTCAATTACTGCTCTGTAACAGTGGTTTAGCGTAAACTACTGTTAACTACCCATCTTTGTTGGTCGCTTTGGAAGTCAGCAAAAAGTCTAATAACGTCTGGAGAAGCAGTATTGATTGTTTAGTAAATAATGG
>WNGS01159111.1:285145-301509 GCA_020271785.1 Procambarus virginalis
TGGCTGCTCGACCCCATTACCAGCGCTGCTCGTCCCCATTACCTGGGCTGCTCGACCCCATTACCTCGGCTCCTCGTCCCCATTACCAGGGCTGCTCGACCCCATTACCTGGGCTCCTCGACCCCATTACCAGGGCTGCTCGACCCCATTACCAGGGCTGCTCGCCCCCATTACCTGGGCTGCTCGCCCCCATTACCAGGGCTGCTCGCCCCCATTACCAGGGCTGCTCGACCCCATTACCTGGGCTGCTCGCCCCATTACCAGGGCTGCTCGCCCCCATTACCAGGGCTGCTCGCCCCCTTACCAGGGTGCTCGCCCCCATTACCAGGGCTGCTCGCCCCATTACCTGGGCTCCTCGTCCCCCATTACCTGGGCTGCTCGCTTGAAACAAACATCATTCCTGGCCTTAACGACTCGCCGGGTAATAGAGGCGCCGCTGGAAAACCAAATACTGTTCATAATCCGCCATATTTTTTCCGAGCACTCCAAGAAAAGATTAAAAATCTTACAAGAAAAACTATATACAGTTTATATATTTTGTTGCCGCGTCCTAAAGACTTTTGTAAAGCAAATAAGATACTTAAATAAGATTCTAAATAACATACTGTTAAAATCATACTTATTTTTTTTACATTGTAGAGTATCTTATTTGCATATTTTTCATTTACTATTTTCTTGAAAGATGAAAAGTATGAATAGTTGTGGTTGAAGTGAATAAATGTATTCAAAAGCTATAATAATGGGATGTAAGTAAGGTTATTATCTCAGATATAAAGAATTATTATATTGTGGAATTTGTAGGCTAACGTAGGCTTGAGGGAGATTAGGTTCTGTTACAATTATTTGTACTTGTGGTGAGTGGGTGATTAAGATAGTTGTTAAATGGAGGGAAGGTGGTGTGGTTCCTGCTTGGTGTGGCGTCAGGCAGGTGGTGTGGTTCCTGCTTGGTGTGGCGCCACTCAGGTGGTGTGGCGCCACTCAGGTGACCGTGTCCAAGCACGGTGTGGCTCTCAGTCGGCGCGACAGAACTCTTCACACTCTGGCTGCTGATCCTGAACAAATAAATTTAGTGTAAACACGGTATCCGATTCCTCGTCTCACAGCCAGGCTATATATGTGACTGTGTACCATATATATATCTATATCTATATATATAATTTGTTTGTTCAGTGTCTCTGTAACTCTCTCTAGTTGTTTGTTCAGTGTCTGCAGGCACAAATAGTAAATACAGGCAGGGTACTTTACAAACTTGAGAGGCAGGCGGGAGTAAGCGGAAACAAATTATCAAGTGTAAGGAATTACCTGCCAGATAGGTGTCAGAGAGTGAGAGTGAGGGACGAGGAGTGGGACTGGTGTAGAGTAACAAGACAACATGGTTGCAGCTGGCAATCCCAATCATTATGGCCGAAGAGGAGGAGGACGAGGGAGAGAATCAGTAATAGCGAGAATCCGTCTTGGATACAGATATCCATGGAGATATGGAATGGAAACAACAGTTGAGCAGCGAAGTTGCAGAATCTGTGGTGAGAGTGATGGACACCGCCTTGACCACTACCTGAGAGAATGTGAACACCTGAGAGTCATCAGAAATATGTGTAGATTAATAAACCCCACATTGTTTGAGTTAGGAAAACACTATTTGTCAAATATTGTTACTGTTCTTAAAAGATTTCCCCATTTTGCACCCGCAAGATAACGTAAGCTTTTAAGGGTTGATAGATGTTAATCTTCTTGTTTGAGGAGCTGTTCACTTGAGACAGTTAAGCAAGTCCCAGCTGTGTCTGGGTACAAGTGACAGGATGAACAACCCAGCGGGTTTTCTTCCTATTGGGGAGTGTTGTACATGCTGCTATGGCGGTGTGTCCACTCACAAGATGAGTGACACTGCCCAATACTGTCACTATGGCGGTGTGTCCACTCACAGGATGAGTGACGCTGCCCAATACTGTCACTATGGCGGTGTGTCCACTCACAGGATGAGTGACGCTGCCCAATACTGTCACTATGGCGGTGTGTCCACTCACAGGATGAGTGGCGCTGCCCAATACTGTCACTATGGCGGTGTGTCCACTCACAGGATGAGTGACGCTGCCCAATACTGTCACTATGGCGGTGTGTCCACTCACAGGATGAGTGGCGCTGCCCAATACTGTCACTATGGTGGTGTGTCCACTCACAGGATGAGTGGCGCTGCCCAATACTGTCACTATGGCGGTGTGTCCACTCACAGGATGAGTGGCGCTGCCCAATACTGTCACTATGGTGGTGTGTCCACTCACAGGATGAGTGACGCTGCCCAATACTGTCACTATGGTGGTGTGTCCACTCACAGGATGAGTGGCGCTGCCCAATACTGTCACTATGGCGGTGTGTCCACTCACAGGATGAGTGGCGCTGCCCAATACTGTCACTATGGTGGTGTGTCCACTCACAGGATGAGTGGCGCTGCCCAATACTGTCACTATGGCGGTGTGTCCACTCACAGGATGAGTGGCGCTGCCCAATACTGTCACTATGGTGGTGTGTCCACTCACAAGATGAGTGACGCTGCCCAATACTGTCACTATGGCGGTGTGTCCACTCACAGGATGAGTGCCGCTGCCCAATACTGTCACTATGGTGGTGTGTCCACTCACAGGATGAGTGGCGCTGCCCAATACTGTCACTATGGCGGTGTGTCCACTCACAGGATGAGTGGCGCTGCCCAATACTGTCACTATGGTGGTGTGTCCACTCACAGGATGAGTGGCGCTGCCCAATACTGTCACTATGGTGGTGTGTCCACTCACAGGATGAGTGGCGCTGCCCAATACTGTCACTATGGCGGTGTGTCCACTCACAGGATGAGTGGCGCTGCCCAATACTGTCACTATGGCGGTGTGTCCACTCACAGGATGAGTGGCGCTGCCCAATACTGTCACTATGGCGGTGTGTCCACTCACAGGATGAGTGGCGCTGCCCAATACTGTCACTATGGCGGTGTGTCCACTCACAGGATGAGTGACGCTGCCCAATACTGTCACTATGGCGGTGTGTCCACTCACAGGATGAGTGGCGCTGCCCAATACTGTCACTATGGCGGTGTGTCCACTCACAGGATGAGTGGCGCTGCCCAATACTGTCACTATGGCGGTGTGTCCACTCACAAGATGAGTGGCGCTGCCCAATAAACTCGCCCCTCGGGGCAAAATTTAAAATTTAAAAGCGGGGTACCTCAAGGATCACTGCTGGGTCCCGTACCATTCCTCATTTATGTAAACGACTTGACTGCAGGAGTTGAGCCTTTTATGGCGATGTTTGCAGACGGTGTAAAACTAATGAGGAAAGTGAAACAGATGAGAATTGTAAAATTCTCCAGAATGACTTGAACAAGCTGCAGAACTGGTCAGATAAATGGCTGCTGGAGTTAAACACCAGCAAGTGTAAGGTGATGAAATTGGAACAGGAGACCAAGAGGCCATTACAAGATGAAAGGGGAAACTACCTCTTTTTATGAGTAACTACGAGAAGAATGTCCTGACAGTGGACAAAACAACAAACCTAACTCCAGGGGCTCAATACTCTACCCTCAGCTACATACTCTAGCGAAAGTCAGAACATCCTCCAGGAAGTTAAATAAAGAGATCACTTTTAGATAGTTTTAGATCACTGTATACCTTTATATGAGGCCAGGCTACTATAGCATGCCGCCCTATCGTGGAGCCCCGTCTTAAAAAAAGAGATAAGGGAACTTTAAACGGTTCAGAAATTTGCAACGAGACTCGTCCCAGAGCTGCGAGGGATGAGGCGTGAAGGGAGACTAAAGGAACTAAACCTGACGTCGCTAGAAAATAGCAGGGAGAGAGGGGACATGATAGAGATGTATAAATTACTTACGGCGATTGCCAGAGTTTGGAAAAAAGAGTAAATGCCCCCCCCCACCTCTTGTTCTATTGAAATGAATAACAATAGACCAAAGGTACACGGATAGAAACTTGAAACTCAGATGTGTCATAGAGAGGATAGAAAGTTTTTTACCATAGGGGTAGTGGGTAAATGTCCTGACCTAAAGAAGCAGGTTGTAGAAGCAAACTCAATTCACAACTTTAAAAGCCGGCATGATAAGGCAGCCAGGCCAGGAGTCATTGTATTAGACAACCAGCGGGTAGAAAAGCGGGGGCCCAAGAGCTTAAGCTCAATCCTGCAGGCATAAATAGGTTATAACACACACACCCTTGGCAGGTGGGTGTGGAGCCCCGCACGGCCCTTTGCTATTCTTCTGGGGTTTTCACTCTGGTTAATAGCCTTGTTGTGTGTTTTGATGATTCAGACCAAGAGATGAGAGGATGGTGAGGGTGTGGTATGGTGCTGTGTATAGTGAAGGTGTGGGTATGGTGCTGTGTATAGTGAAGGTGTGGGTATGGTGAGGTTGGATATGGTGGCATGTATGGTGAGGTGAATGAGTATACATGTATAACTATACTCACATTCACTATACATGTACAAGTATACACACAGGTATACCCTCACCCCTCACCATACCCACACCTTCACTATACACAGCGCCGTTAGTGAACCTTGCTGGTTACTGAAACTTCTTAAGCACATATATTAAGGTCCCAGCTCATATTTCTCAATATTTAAGAAACGTTATCGTTTAGGCTACTTGATAACGGTCCAGGATGGACCAAAACGATATCAATTCTTCCTTGTCAAGTGTGGTGGGTTGATCATCAACTCTTCAGCCTCGTTATTATGACTTCTTGTCTGCATGCTTTCATGTAATCACAGATGTCACTAATGGTCAAGTGAGGATGATTAGCGATGTCACTAGTGATTATGGGGATAAGTAGCTGATATATTTAGGATAATGAGGTTAACTACACCACCAATTTTGTTCCCCATGTTTCATTTCCCTCGTGGGGGGGGGGGGGGGGAAGTTGCTGCTCCAATCTATTTCACTGTTGTTGAAGAATTAGAATTTATATTAGAATTAGAATTGTATTGGAATTTTATTTATAATTTTAATTAGAAATAAATCATTATAATTTGTCCCATTGTTATTGTGGCAGCTTTTTTTCATTGCCTATAGATACATTCTTATTGTATTTGTTGAATTCTTGTCTAGGCGGTGCCTGGTGAAGTGCCAGGCACTTCACCTTGGAATCTGCCTGGCTTGGCACCTTTCATCATAATTACTTCACTTTCTGCTCAGGTGTGAGTATTCACCTAGTTGTGCTTGTGGGGTTGAGCTCTGACTCTTTGGTCCCGCCTCTTAACCGTCAATCAACAGGTGTACAGGTTCCTGAGGCCTATGGGCTCTGTCATATCTACATTTGAAACTGTGTATGGAGTCAGCCTCCGCCACATCACTGCCTAATGCATTCCATCNGTGGTGGTGGTGGTGGGGGTGGTAGTGGTGCTGTTGTAGACCAAGTAAGCCTGTAGTTTTAATTAATGACAAAAGTTAATCTACAAGTCTTACTGAAGGGATTCCCACTGTTGCTTGCATATAGTAATGATATACCTGATTAACTAGACTTGTATGTCAATCTTTGCTGCTGATCCAAAACTAATGTGGACAATCAGAACGAGCAACGACTGCAGGAGACTCCCTGGATAAGTTGCAAACATTGTCGAACAAACGGCTTCTGGACTTCAACCAGATAAATGCAAGGTTATAAGACTTGGGGTCAGGAGAAATGCAGAAAAATGATTAAATCAGCACAAACATGGGTTCCAAACACAAATTTTTCACTAGAGTATGTAGCTTTAGAACCCCAACTCCAAATAATAAAAATAAGATTGAGATAGTAGAGAAGTTTGCCACAAGACTGGTCTCAAAATTTAGGAAATTGAGCCATTGAGATATAGAGAGGAACCAGCACTTAGGACCCCTGAAGGAAGGTGAACTAGCGAGGACATGATAAGGATATACCATACTCAGGGTATTAATGAAATATGTTATATATAGTTGATTGACAGAGGCGGGACCAAAGAGCCAGAGCTCAACCCCAACAAGCACAACTAGTTAAGTACACAGGCGAACATTTACAACTCCTCAACAGACAAAAGGAAGAATCTAAGGGAATCGAAGACTAACAATGCACTGATATTTAAGACAAAAACACTAGAAGGTGAAGGGACGACGACGTTTCGGTCCGTCCTGGACCATTCTCAAGTCGATCGTCCCTTCACCTTCTAGTGTGTGGTCCGGTCAACAAGACCTCCTTGACTACCATACAGCAGTTTGATGGTAAGACGCCAGATTCACTCACCAAGAAAGGAAACAATGGCCAGTACGAGTAGTTAGGTCCACCCAGGTGAGTACAGGGACTCCACTCATGTGAGTAAAGGGACTCCACCCAGGTGAGGAAAGGTACTCACTCCCCCCAGTTGAGGAAAGGTACTCACTCCCCCAGGTGAGGAAAGGTACTCACTCCACCCAGTTGAGGAAAGGTACTCACTCCACCCAGGTGAGGAAAGGTACTCACTCCCACCCAGATGAGGAAAGGTACTCACTCCCACCCAGGTGAGGAAAGGTACTCACTCCCACCCAGGTGAGGAAAGGTACTCCCCACAGGTGAGTACCAATAGGTACTACATCTAATGCAGCTTTAAACAAGAAACTTCTATAACAAGATGAAATCAAGTCGAGGAAACGTAGAGAGTTCTAAATTGTATTTAGAGAGTAATTCAAAATGTCATACATTATAAACTTAGGCCTACTGTGTAAGGGGAAGCCTCTAAGCGTAGCCAGGTCATCAGTCCAGTACCACACGGACCCAAACAATGACCTTTAGTAGTTCTGATCTTCGTAAGTGACCAAACAATTGTCTGCAAACAATGTCTAATTGATGAGAATTGTCAACAAACTACAAGATATCGAGAGCTGAGAGAGTGATGCTGAGAGGACATATTCCTTCCCTCTATCCTCTATCCCCAGCACGTGAGACTCACATAAACGTGATAACATCAGCAGCACATGTGACGCCGACACACATATGTACGGGGGCTAGGATACACCCCCCCCCCAGGACACATAATAGGACACATGTGAAGCCCACTGTGATAACAACCCCATAGCACCTACTTCCTTCAGTAAACATAGAACCCGTGGCGTTATCTTGAGGTTATCTTGAGGTTATCTTGAGATGATTTCGGGGCTTAGTGTCCCCGCGGCCCGGTCCTCGACCAGGCCTCCTTTTTGTTACACATCCCCAGGAAGCAGCTCGTAGCAGCTGACTAACTCCCAGGTACCTATTTACTGCTAGGTGAACATGGGCATCAGGGTGAAAGAAACTCTGCCCATTTGTTTTCGCCTCCACCGGGGATCGAACCCAGAACCTCAGGACTACGAATTTGAAGCGCTGTCCACTCAGCTATCAGGCCCCTATAGTGGTAAGTAGCGTAGTGGTAAGCCACTCGCCTTGCATTTCGCGAGCGCTTTGGCCTGGGTTCGTATCCTGGCCGGGGAGGATTGACTGGGCGCCAATCCTCAACTGTAGCGTCTGTTCACCCAACAGTGAATGGGTACCAGGTTGTTAAACGCTTGGGCGGGTCATATCCCAGGGGGAAATTAGGATTTAGGACAAGCCCGAAACGCTATGCGTGCTAGTGGCTTTACAACCATGTTAGGAAACCGAACCTCAGTATAGCTGAAGATGACGGCTTCGAGGAGACATCATTACGACATACATGATACTCAAGGGAAACTGACAAGTGATAATGAAGAGGAAATGAAGAGGACATGTTCGAGACATACCGCATGTGTCCTCCACGAAGAGTGAACACATCACAAACTCTTATCTTCAGATCTCTAACAATTCCTCCAAGAGTGCCAAAGCGGCTCTCCCGTAAACAGCTGAGCGGCAGCACGTGCACACAAGGGCCATTGTTTACTCTGGGTGAGAGTGTAAACAAAGCCTGGTTACTGTAACCGACGGCCTCACACTGTTGTTCTGTAGTCACTGTACCGGAACAACTGTAATAGGCCTACTGACGTGATCACTAACAACTGTGATAGGCCTACTGACGTGATCACTAACAACTGTGATAGGCCTACTGGCGTGATCACTAACTGTGATAGGCCTACTGGCATGATCACTAACAACTGTGATAGGCCTACTGGCATGATCACTAACAACTGTGATAGGCCTACTGGCATGATCACTAACAACTGTGATAGGCCTACTGGCGTGATCACTAACAACTGTGATAGGCCTACTGGCGTGATCACTAACAACTGTGATAGGCCTACTGGCGTGATCACTAACTGTGATAGGCCTACTGGCGTGATCACTAACTGTGATAGGCCTACTGGCGTGATCACTAACAACTGTGATAGGCCTACTGGCATGATCACTAACAACTGTGATAGGCCTACTGGCGTGATCACTAACAACTGTGATAGGCCTACTGGCGTGATCACTAACTGTGATAGGCCTACTGGTGTGATCACTAACTGTGATAGGCCTACTGGCATGATCACTAACAACTGTGATAGGCCTACTGGCGTGATCACTAACTGTGATAGGCCTACTGGTGTGATCACTAACTGTGATAGGCCTACTGGCATGATCACTAACAACTGTGATAGGCCTACTGGCGTGATCACTAACTGTGATAGGCCTACTGGCGTGATCACTAACAACTGTGATAGGCCTACTGGCATGATCACTAACAACTGTGATAGGCCTACTGGCGTGATCACTAACTGTGATAGGCCTACTGGCGTGATCACTAACAACTGTGATAGGCCTACTGGCATGATCACTAACAACTGTGATAGGCCTACTGGCGTGATCACTAACTGTGATAGGCCTACTGGCGTGATCACTAACTGTGATAGGCCTACTGGCGTGATCACTAACTGTGATAGGCCTACTGGCGTGATCACTAACTGTGATAGGCCTACTGGCGTGATCACTAACTGTGATAGGCCTACTGGCGTGATCACTAACTGTAATAGGCCTACTGGCGTGATCACTAACTGTGATAGGCCTACTGGCGTGATCACTAACTGTGATAGGCCTACTGGCGTGATCACTAACTGTAATAGGCCTACTGGCGTGATCACTAACTGTGATAGGCCTACTGGTGTGATCACTAACAACTGTGATAGGCCTACTGGCGTGATCACTAACAACTGTGATAGGCCTACTGGCATGATCACTAACAACTGTGATAGGCCTACTGGCGTGATCACTAACAACTGTGATAGGCCTACTGGCATGATCACTAACAACTGTGATAGGCCTACTGGTGTGATCACTAACAACTGTGATAGGCCTACTGGCGTGATCACTAACAACTGTGATAGGCCTACTGGTGTGATCACTAACAACTGTGATAGGCCTACTGGTGTGATCACTAACAACTGTGATAGGCCTACTGGTGTGATCACTAACAACTGTGATAGGCCTACTGACGTGATCACTAACAACTGTGATAGGCCTACTGGCATGATCACTAACTGTGATAGGCCTACTGGCGTGATCACTAACAACTGTGATAGGCCTACTGGCGTGATCACTGTGATAGGCCTACTGGCGTGATCACTGTGATAGGCCTACTGGCGTGATCACTGTGATAGGCCTACTGGCGTGATCACTGTGATAGGCCTACTGGCGTGATCACTGTGATAGGCCTACTGGCGTGATCACTGTGATAGGCCTACTTCAACCGTTCCCATGGCAGAAAATAACAGCATCATTATACACATTAGTGGCCCAAATATTGACACTAAGCAAACTATCCCCCATAAAATATTAAGACAGAATAATGACCCAACACATGCTGGCATTCATGACCTTAGACAATAGCACTAAACATTATGACCCTGGTGCTGGCACTTGCTATAATGACCATACAGATATCAATATATATAGCTGAAGTTATGACTATTTTACCAGCGGATGGTCATGGCTTTGCTCGTATTGATCATGGTCACTAGATGTCGCCGGGATAGATCCGTGGGATTGTTGATCATGTGAGGCTTCAGTTGCAATATTCTCAAGCAACTGGTTGGGCTCTGAATCCAGATGGTCGTAGTGGTTGGGCACTATTCCTTCACTCACTTCTTGTATTCCAGCTCCTTGTCCTCATATCCCAGCTCCGTGGCCTCGTATCCTAGCTCCTTGTCCTCGTATCCCAGCTCCGAAGTCTCGTATCCCAGCTCCGAAGTCTCGTATCCCAGCTCCGAGGTCTCGTATCCCAGCTCCTTGTCCTCGTATCCTAGCTCCTTGTCCTCGTATCCCAGCTCCGTGGCCTCGTATCCCAGCTCCGTGGCCTCGTATCCCAGCTCCTTGTCCTCGTATCCCAGCTCCGTGGCCTCGTATCCCAGCTCCTTGTCCTCGTATCCCAGCTCCTTGTCCTCGTATCCCAGCTCCGAGGCCTCATATCCCAGCTCCTTGTTACACCAAGTGTAGGTCTGGACATCAGAACAGGCAGGCGCCTGCAATGAGTGCAAGGATCAACATCTAAGATACGTCGTGAACATTTCTCCCATCTACAATTTACTTTACAAACCTAAACATTTCGCGTTATGTCCCTTATGTGTAGTGGAAATGTGTTGAACAGTCTCGGGCCTCTGATGTTGATAGTTCTCTCTTGAACACTGTGAGGGGTCGGCCAGTTATGTCCCTTATGTGTAGTGGAAGCGTGTTGAACAGTCTCGGGCCTCTGATGTTGATAGTTCTCTCTTGAACACTGTGAGGGGTCGGCCAGTCATGTCCCTTATGTGTAGTGGAAGCGTGTTGAACAGTCTCGGGCCTCTGATGTTGATAGTTCTCTCTTGAACACTGTGAGGGGTCGGCCAGTTATGTCCCTTATGTGTAGCGGAAGCGTGTTGAACAGTCTCGGGCCTCTGATGTTGATAGTTCTCTCTTGAACACTGTGAGGGGTCTGCCAGTTATGTCCCTTATGTGTAGTGGAAGCGTGTTGAACAGTCTCGGGCCTCTGATGTTGATAGTTCTCTCTTGAACACTGTGAGGGGGTCGGCCAGTTATGTCCCTTATATGTAGTGGAAGCGTGTTGAACAGTCTCGGGCCTCTGATGTTGATAGTTCTCTCTTGAACACTGTGAGGGGTCGGCCAGTTATGTCCCTTATGTGTAGTGGAAGCGTGTTGAACAGTCTCGGGCCTCTGATGTTGATAGTTCTCTCTTGAATACTGTGAGGGGTCGGCCAGTTATGTCCCTTATGTGTAGTGGAAGCGTGTTGAACAGTCTCGGGCCTCTGATGTTGATAGTTCTCTCTTGAACACTGTGAGGGGTCGGCCAGTCATGTCCCTTATGTGTAGTGGAAGCGTGTTGAACAGTCTCGGGCCTCTGATGTTGATAGTTCTCTCTTGAACACTGTGAGGGGTCGGACAGTCATGTCCCTTATGTGTAGTGGAAGCGTGTTGAACAGTCTCGGGCCTCTGATGTTGATAGTTCTCTCTTGAACACTGTGAGGGGTCGGCCAGTCATGTCCCTTATGTGTAGTGGAAGCGTGTTGAACAGTCTCGGGCCTCTGATGTTGATAGTTCTCTCTTGAACACTGTGAGGGGTCTGCCAGTTATGTCCCTTATGTGTAGTGGAAGCGTGTTGAACAGTCTCGGGCCTCTGATGTTGATAGTTCTCTTTTGAAAACTGTGAGGGGCCGGCCAGTTATGTCCCTTATGTGTAGTGGAAGCGTGATGAACAGTCTCGGGCCTCTGATGTTGATAGTTCTCTCTTGAACACTGTGAGGGGTCGGCCAGTTATGTCCCTTATGTGTAGTGGAAGCGTGTTGAACAGTCTCGGGCCTCTGATGTTGATAGTTCTCTCTTGAAAACTGTGAGGGGTCGGCCAGTTATGTCCCTTATGTGTAGTGGAAGCGTGATGAACAGTCTCGGGCCTCTGATGTTGATAGTTCTCTCTTGAACACTGTGAGGGGTCGGCCAGTTATGTCCCTTATGTGTAGTGGAAGCGTGTTGAACAGTCTCGGGCCTCTGATGTTGATAGTTCTCTCTTGAACACTGTGAGGGGTCGGCCAGTCATGTCCCTTATGTGTAGTGGAAGCGTGTTGAACAGTCTCGGGCCTCTGATGTTGATAGTTCTCTCTTGAACACTGTGAGGGGTCGGCCAGTTATGTCCCTTATGTGTAGTGGAAGCGTGTTGAACAGTCTCGGGCCTCTGATGTTGATAGTTCTCTCTTGAACACTGTGAGGGGTCGGCCAGTCATGTCCCTTATGTGTAGTGGAAGCGTGTTGAACAGTCTCGGGCCTCTGATTTTGATAGTTCTCTCTTGAACACTGTGAGGGGTCGGCCAGTTATGTCCCTTATGTGTAGTGGAAGCGTGTTGAACAGTCTCGGGCCTCTGATGTTGATAGTTCTCTCTTGAACACTGTGAGGGGTCGGCCAGTTATGTCCCTTATGTGTAGTGGAAGCGTGTTGAACAGTCTCGGGCCTCTGATGTTGATAGTTCTCTCTTGAACACTGTGAGGGGTCGGCCAGTTATGTCCCTTATGTGTAGTGGAAGCGTGTTGAACAGTCTCGGGCCTCTGATGTTGATAGTTCTCTCTTGAGTACCTGTTGCACCTCTGCCAGTTCTTCAACGGGGGTATTCTGCACATCCTGCCATGTCTCTGGTCTCATGTGATGTTATTTCTTGTGCAGGTTTGGGACCAGCCAGTTATTTTCCACGTGTAAATTATTATGTATCTCTCCCGCCTGCGCTCAAGAGAATACAGATTTAGGCATTTTATGATGACCAGACCACACACTAGAAGGTGAAGGGACGACGACGTTTCGGTCCGTCCTGGACCATTCTCAAGTCGATCGACATCATACTTTAGCCACGTTATTGTGACTCATCGCTGCTTAGGCAGTTTAGACGGTCTCCTACTCCATCCTGTTGTTCAACACTGTACAAGGAAATGTTCACTTCCCCGAGTATCTTGAAGATGGACGCTGGTGAGTGTTGGGCCTTGCTAGTGTCTGGGAGGCAGGGTTCCAGCTCCTGGGCTCAGGTTTTGCTGTCTCAACTCCCTTGTATTGCCTTGTGACACACTTGGGCTTCTTGCATGTCTCTGCTCGCGATCTTTAATCAGTTAATTAGTTGTTCTAGCTTCTAAAACTTTCCGTTTGTTCATTGAACTCCCACTGAATGTTCCAATTGTTCATTGAACTCCCATTACATGTTCGTCTTGTTCATTGAACCCTCATTGCATGTGGAACCCCTTAATTAGGTTGTGGATCTATCCAGTTCACACGAACCAAAAATGTGGGACCAATTTATGAACTAATTGTTCATCACTGGAAAGAACATACCACGAACAAAACTATAAATACTAAACAAAGTAAGACAGAACTCATTGATAATTGTTTGGTGTTGAGTTTGATGAGTTGCCTGAGAGCAGCTTTATGTATTCATACAGAAATATGCTGATTACGGCATTACATACAGAAATACAAGATTTCTACTGTGTTGAAGGGAGTGGAATGGAACTATCATTGAAAGCGCCAAGCTATCACGACTATATAGCACTGGGAAGGGGTCAGGATAAGGATATGCGATGAGACGGGTGAGGGGAAGGAATGGTGCCCAACCACTTGTGGACGGTAGGGGGGATTGAACGCCGACCTGCATGAAGCGAGAGCCGTCATTCTACCGTCCACCCAAGTGGTTGAAGTGATGTTTGTTTACAAGTGCGAGGAACGTTTTGCTGAGGATGTCCTTGAAGCTCTGAGACCCAGACTTGAAGACTTAGCCCAAGGAACTTCCTTCCTGAACTGATCTCCAGGAATGTTTGTGCCAGAATTGAGTGAATGAGTAAACCTTTCACTCGGAGTCAACCCCAGATAGAGAGGAAGGTCTTGAACCTCAAGGTTCAGTAAATTGAACCTTCTTAAGTAGGGGGACAGTTTGGTTCGTCCCAGCCGTCAATCATGCTTGTAGGAGACTGATGCAGCTGTCAGGCCAAGTGTGACGTGGAAGTATTCACCCAGGTATCACGTGGAAGTATTTACCCAGGTATCACGTGGAAGTATTTACCCAGGTATCACGTGGAAGTATTGACCCAGGTATCACGTGGAAGTATTCACCCAGGGAGGGTGGTGGCACCTTACCTCATTTAACTGATAATACTTAATTCTCTCCTAGAGTAACATCTCATCATAGCTTGATGTATTAATAACCTGATTAGAAAAACATGGGACGATCCAGCGCATAGGTTCGAATCGCCTCCACGGCTCCTACGGGTTTTCTCCTTCCCACCTCACGCTCGTGTGATTACTCTCTGTATCTCAATGCTTAATATGATTATATTTATTTTTAACTATGATTAAAATCAAGTGCGTAAACCACATTTTGATCAACAGTTGATTTGAGGATTTGGAGATAATTTATCTCCCAAATGTGGAGATAAATTTATAATAGTTTAATTAATATTTATTTATATAAATTGTGTCGTATCATTCAATGGATATTTTTGTAATACATTTACCAGAAAATTGTTTTAGTAATTATCATAGTTTATGAAATTGGGTTGAGGTGAATACCTCAGAGTTCCTATTGCGCCTCTATTTCCTCTATTAGTCCCTCTATTAAATCTACTACATATATTTATCTCTCACACACATACACATATCCCCGGAGCAGCTATCTAACTCCCAGGTACGTATTTACGGCTAGGGAGAACAGGAACATCAGGGTGAAAGAAACTTTGGCCATTTATTCCCGCCGGGAATCGAACCCGGTTCATTAGGACTACGACCCCCGAGCGCTGTCCACTCAGCCGCAAGGCCCCATGTGTGTGTGGGAGAGAGAGAGAGAGAGAGAGAGAGAGAGAGAGGGGGGGGGGAGAGAGAGAGAGAGAGAGAGAGAGAGAGAGAGCCCATTACCAGGGCTGCTCGTGCCCCATTACCAGGGCTGCTCGCCCCCATTACCAGGGCTGCTCGACCCCATTACCAGGGCTGCTCGCCCCCATTACCAGGGCTGCTCGCCCCCATTACCTGGGCTCCTCGACCCCATTACCAGGGCTGCTCGACCCCATTACCAGGGCTGCTCGCCCCCATTACCAGGGCTGCTCGCCCCATTACCAGGGCTGCTCGCCCCCATTACAGGGCTGCTCGACCCCATTACCAGGGCTGCTCGCCCCCATTACCTTGGCTCCTCGACCCCATTACCTGGGCTCCTCGCCCCCATTACCTGGGCTCCTCGACCCCATTACCTGGGCTGCTCGACCCCATTACCTGGGCTCCTCGCCCCATTACCAGGGCTGCTCGACCCCATTACCAGGGCTGCTCGACCCCATTACCTTGGCTCCTCGCCCCCATTACCAGGGCTGCTCGACCCCATTACCTTGGCTGCTCGACCCCATTACCAGGGCTGCTCGACCCATTACCTGGGCTGCTCGACCCCATTACCAGGGCTGCTCGACCCCATTAACTGGGCTCCTCGCCCCCATTACCTGGGCTGCTCGACCCCATTACCAGGGCTGCTCGCCCCCATTACCTGGGCTGCTCGACCCCATTAACTGGGCTCCTCGCCCCCATTACCTGGGCTGCTCGACCCCATTACCTCGGCTCCTCGCCCCCATTACCAGGGCTCCTCGTCCCCATTACCAGGGCTGCTCGACCCCATTACCAGGGCTCCTCGCCCCCATTACCAGGGCTGCTCGACCCCATTACCTGGGCTGCTCGACCCCATTACCTGGGCTGCTCGCTTGAAACACATCATTCCTGGCCTTAACGACTCGCCGGGTAATAGAGCTCGCCGCTGGAAAACCAAATACTGTTCATGATGCCGCCATATTTTTCCCGAGCACTCCAAGAAAAGATTAAAAATCTTACAAAAAAAAACTATATACAGTTTATATATTTTGTTGCCGCGTCCTAAAGACTTTTGTAAAAAGCAAATAAGATACTTAAATAAGATTCTAAATAAAATACTGTTAAAATCATACTTTATTTTTTTAACATTTGTAGAGTATCTTATTCGCTTATTTTTCATTTTCTATTTTCTTGAAAGATGAAAAGTATGAATAGTTGTGGTTGAAGTGAATAAATGTATTCAAAAGCCATAATAATGGGATGTAAGTAAGGTTATTATCTCAGATATAAAGAATTATTATATTGTGGAATTTGTAGGCTAAGGTAGGCTTGAGGGAGATTAATTTGGGAGAAAGATTTTCACATAATGGCACAAGAACAGCAATAATCTAACATATTCTATAATCTAGGTCAGTTACTCCAAAGGGTTTCTAAGCAATTAGCATTGTGTGAGTTAAAGCTTTCATCTACCTATCATGCACCCAGAGCTCACCCATCCAGTAGCTGGTGGTGGTGAGTTTACAATCACGAGTATACACTACCCCATAGTAAACAACTTGGGATACTTGGCTCGGACCTCTGGTAGTGTG
>WNGS01159112.1:9109-26564 GCA_020271785.1 Procambarus virginalis
CACACCGTCCAGGCTCCCACCGTCCAGGCTGCCACCGTCCAGGCTCCCACCGTCCAGGCTCACACTGTCCAGGCTCCCACCGTCCAGGCTCACACCGTCCAGGCTCCACCGTCCAGGCTCCCACCGTCAGGCTCACACCGTCCAGGCTCCCACCGTCCAGGCTCACACCGTCCAGGCTCCACCGTCCAGGCTCACACCGTCCAGGCTCCCACCGTCCAGGCTCACACCGTCCAGGCTCACACCGTCCAGGCTCCCACCGTCCAGGCTCCCACCGTCCAGGCTCACACCGTCCAGGCTCCCACCGTCCAGGCTCCCACCGTCCAGGCTCCCACCGTCCAGGCACACACCGTCCAGGCTCCCACCGTCCAGGCTCACACGTCCAGGCTCGCACCGTCCAGGCTCCCACCGTCCAGCTCACACCGTCCAGGCTCACACCGTCCAGGCTCCCACCGTCCAGGCTCACACCATCCAGGCTCACACCGTCCAGGCTCCACCGTCCAGGCTCACACTGTCCAGGCTCCCACCGTCCAGGCTCACACTGTCCAGGCTCCCACCGTCCAGGCTCACACTGTCCAGGCTCCCACCGTCCAGGCTCACACTGTCCAGGCTCCACCGTCCAGGCTCACACTGTCCAGGCTCCCACCGTCCAGGCTCACACTGTCCAGGCTCCCACCGTCCAGGCTCACACCGTCCAGGCTAACACCGTCCAGGCTCCACCGTCCAGGCTCCCACCGTCCAGGCTCACACTGTCCAGGCTCACACTGTCCAGGCTCACACCGTCCAGGCTCCCACTGTCCAGGCTCACACCGTCCAGGCTCCCACTGTCCAGGCTCACACCGTCCAGGCTCACACTGTCCAGGCTCACACCGTCCAGGCTCACACCGTCCAGGCTCCACGTCCAGGCTCACACCGTCCAGGCTCCCACCGTCCAGGCTCCCACCGTCCAGGCTCACCTGTCCAGGCTCACACCGTCCAGGCTCCAACCGTCCAGGCTCACACCGTCCAGGCTCCCACCGTCCAGGCTCCCACCGTCCAGGCTCCCACCGTCCAGGCTCACACCGTCCAGGCTCCCACCGTCCAGGCTCACACCGTCCAGGCTCCCACCGTCCAGGCTCCCACTGTCCAGGCTCACACCGTCCAGGCTCCACCGTCCAGGCTCCCACCGTCCAGGCTCCACCGTCCAGGCTCCCACCGTCCAGGCTCCCACCGTCCAGGCTCACACCGTCCAGGCTCCCACCGTCCAGGCTCACACCGTCCAGGCTCCCACCGTCCAGGCTCCCACTGTCCAGGCTCACACCGTCCAGGCTCCACCGTCCAGGCTCACACCGTCCAGGCTCACACCGTCCAGGCTCCACACCGTCCAGGCTCCACACTGTCCAGGCTCCCACCGTCCAGGCTCACACCGTCCAGGCTCCCACCGTCCAGGCTCCCACCGTCCAGGCTCACACCGTCCAGGCTCCCACCGTCCAGGCTCACACCGTCCAGGCTCCACCGTCCAGGCTCACACCGTCCAGGCTCCCACCGTCCAGGCTCACACCGTCCAGGCTCACACCGTCCAGGCTCCCACCGTCCAGGCTCCCACCGTCCAGGCTCACACCGTCCAGGCTCCCACCGTCCAGGCTCCCACCGTCCAGGCTCCCACCGTCCAGGCTCACACCGTCCAGGCTCCCACCGTCCAGGCTCACACTGTCCAGGCTCCCACCGTCCAGGCTCCCACCGTCCAGCTCCCACCGTCCAGGCTCACACCGTCCAGGCTCCCACCGTCCAGGCTCACACCGTCCAGGCTCACACCGTCCAGGCTCACACCGTCCAGGCTCACACTGTCCAGGCTCCCACCGTCCAGGCTCACACTGTCCAGGCTCCACCGTCCAGGCTCACACTGTCCAGGCTCCCACCGTCCAGGCTCACACTGTCCAGGCTCCCACCGTCCAGGCTCACACTGTCCAGGCTCCCACCGTCCAGGCTCACACTGTCCAGGCTCCCACCGTCCAGGCTCACACTGTCCAGGCTCACACCGTCCAGGCTCCCACTGTCCAGGCTCCCACCGTCCAGGCTCACACTGTCCAGGCTCACACTGCCAGGCTCACACCGTCCAGGCTCCCACTGTCCAGGCTCACACCGTCCAGGCTCCCACTGTCCAGGCTCACACCGTCCAGGCTCCCACTGTCCAGGCTCACACCGTCCAGGCTCACACCGTCCAGGCTCCCACTGTCCAGGCTCCACTGTCCAGGCTCCCACCGTCCAGGCTCCCACCGTCCAGGCTCACACTGTCCAGGCTCACACCGTCCAGGCTCCACCGTCCAGGCTCACACCGTCCAGGCTCCCACCGTCCAGGCTCCCACCGTCCAGGCTCCACCGTCCAGGCTCACACCGTCCAGGCTCACACCGTCCAGGCTCACACCGTCCAGGCTCCCACCGTCCAGGCTCCCACCGTCCAGGCTCCCACCGTCCAGGCTCACACCGTCCAGGCTCCCACCGTCCAGGCTCACACCGTCCAGGCTCCCACCGTCCAGGCTCCCACTGTCCAGGCTCACACCGTCCAGGCTCCCACCGTCCAGGCTCCCACCGTCCAGGCTCCCACCGTCCAGGCTCCCACTGTCCAGGCTCCCACCGTCCAGGCTCACACTGTCCAGGCTCCCACCGTCCAGGCTCACACCGTCCAGGCTCCCACCGTCCAGGCTCCACTGTCCAGGCTCACACCGTCCAGGCTCCCACCGTCCAGGCTCACACCGTCCAGGCTCCCACCGTCCAGGCTCACACCGTCCAGGCTCCCACCGTCCAGGCTCACACCGTCCAGGCTCACACCGTCCAGGCTCCCACCGTCCAGGCTCCCACCGTCCAGGCTCACACCGTCCAGGCTCCCACCGTCCAGGCTCACACCGTCCAGGCTCCCACCGTCCAGGCTCACACCGTCCAGGCTCACACGTCCAGGTCCCACCGTCCAGGCTCCCACCGTCCAGGCTCACACCGTCCAGGCTCACACCGTCCAGGCTCCCACCGTCCAGGCTCCCACCGTCCAGGCTCCACCGTCCAGGCTCCCACCGTCCAGGCTCCACCGTCCAGGCTCACACCGTCCAGGCTCCCACCGTCCAGGCTCACACTGTCCAGGCTCCCACCGTCCAGGCTCCCACCGTCCAGCGTCCCACCGTCCAGGCTCACACCGTCCAGGCTCCCACCGTCCAGGCTCACACCGTCCAGGCTCACACCGTCCAGGCTCACACCGTCCAGGCTCACACCGTCCAGGCTCCCACCGTCCAGGCTCACACTGTCCAGGCTCCCACCGTCCAGGCTCACACTGTCCAGGCTCCCACCGTCCAGGCTCACACTGTCCAGGCTCCCACCGTCCAGGCTCACACTGTCCAGGCTCCCACCGTCCAGGCTCACACTGTCCAGGCTCCCACCGTCCAGGCTCACACTGTCCAGGCTCACACCGTCCAGGCTCCCACTGTCCAGGCTCCCACCGTCCAGGCTCACACTGTCCAGGCTCACACTGCCAGGCTCACACCGTCCAGGCTCCCACGTCCAGGCTCACACCGTCCAGGCTCCCACTGTCCAGGCTCACACCGTCCAGGCTCCACCGTCCAGGCTCCACCGTCCAGGCTCACACCGTCCAGGCTCACACTGTCCAGGCTCACACCGTCCAGGCTCCCACTGTCCAGGCTCACACCGTCCAGGCTCCACTGTCCAGGCTCACACCGTCCAGGCTCCAACTGTCCAGGCTCACCACACCGTCCAGGCTCACACCGTCCAGGCTCCCACGTCCAGGCTCCCACTGTCCAGGCTCCACCGTCCAGGCTCCCACCGTCCAGGCTCACACCGTCCAGGCTCACACCGTCCAGGCTCCCACCGTCCAGGCTCACACCGTCCAGGCTCACCCGTCCAGGCTCCCACCGTCCAGGCTCCCACGTCCAGGCTCACACCGTCCAGGCTCACACCGTCCAGGCTCACACCGTCCAGGCTCCCACCGTCCAGGCTCCCACCGTCCAGGCTCCCACCGTCCAGGCTCACACTGTCCAGGCTCCCACCGTCCAGGCTCACACCGTCCAGGCTCCCACCGTCCAGGCTCCCACCGTCCAGGCTCCCACCGTCCAGGCTCCCACCGTCCAGGCTCACACCGTCCAGGCTCCACCGTCCAGGCTCCCACCGTCCAGGCTCCCACCGTCCAGGCTCACACCGTCCAGGCTCCCACCGTCCAGGCTCACACCGTCCAGGCTCACACCGTCCAGGCTCCCACCGTCCAGCGTCCCACCGTCCAGGCTCACACCGTCCAGGCTCCCACCGTCCAGGCTCACACCATCCAGACTCCACCGTCCAGGCTCACACCGTCCAGGCTCACACTGTCCAGGCTCCCACCGTCCAGGCTCACACTGTCCAGGCTCCCACCGTCCAGGCTCACACTGTCCAGACTCCCACCGTCCAGGCTCACACTGTCCAGGCTACACCGTCCAGGCTCCCACTGTCCAGGCTCCCACCGTCCAGGCTCACACTGTCCAGGCTCACACTGCCAAGGCTCACACGTCCAGGCTCCCACTGTCCAGGCTCACACCGTCCAGGCTCCACTGTCCAGGCTCACACCGTCCAGGCTCACACTGTCCAGGCTCACACCGTCCAGGCTCACACCGTCCAGGCTCCCACTGTCCAGGCTCCCACTGTCCAGGCTCCCACCGTCCAGGCTCCCACCGTCCAGGCTCACACTGTCCAGGCTCACACCGTCCAGGCTCCAACCGTCCAGGCTCACACCGTCTAGGCTCCACCGTCCAGGCTCACACCGTCCAGACTCACACCGTCCAGGCTCACACTGTCCAGGCTCACACTGTCCAGGCTCACACCGTCCAGGCTCCCACTGTCCAGGCTCCCACCGTCCAGGCTCACACCGTCCAGGCTCCTACCGTCCAGGCTCCCACTGTCCAGGCTCACACTGTCCAGGCTCACACCGTCCAGGCGCCAACCGTCCAGGCTCACACCGTTCAGGCTCCCACCGTCCAGGCTCACACCGTCCAGACTCACACCGTCCAGGCTCACACTGTCCAGGCTCACACTGTCCAGTCTCACACCGTCCAGGCTCCCACTGTCCAGGCTCCCACCGTCCAGGCTCACACCGTCCAGGCTCCCACTGTCCAGGCTCCCACCGTCCAGGCTCACACCGTCCAGGCTCACCGTCCAGGCTCCCACTGTCCAGGCTCACACTGTCCAGGCCCCCACTGTCCAGGCTCACACTGTCCAGGCTCACACCGTCCAGGCTCGAACCGTCCAGGCTCACACCGTCCAGGCTCCCACCGTCCAGGCTCACACTGTCCAGGCTCACACCGTCCAGGCTCACACTGTCCAGGCTCCCACCGTCCAGGCTCCCACTGTCCAGGCTCACACCGTCCAGGCTCCCACCGTCCAGGCTCACACCGTCCAGGCTCCCACTGTCCAGGCTCACACCGTCCAGGCTCCACACCGTCCAGGCTCACACCGTCCAGGCTCCACCGTCCAGGCTCCACCGTCCAGGCTCACACTGTCCAGGCTCACACCGTCCAGGCTCCACCGTCCAGGCTCACACCGTCCAGGCTCACACCGTCCAGGCTCACACCGTCCAGGCTCCCACCGTCCAGGCTCACACCGTCCAGGCTCACCACCGTCCAGGCTCCCACCGTCCAGGCTCACACCGTCCAGGCTCACACCGTCCAGGCTCACACCGTCCAGGCTCCCACCGTCCAGGCTCCCACCGTCCAGGCTCCACCGTCCAGGCTCCCACCGTCCAGGCTCACACCGTCCAGGCTCACACCGTCCAGGCTCCCACCGTCCAGGCTCACACCGTCCAGGCTCACACCGTCCAGGCTCCCACTGTCCAGGCTCACACCGTCCAGGCTCCCACCGTCCAGGCTCACACCGTCCAGGCTCCCACCGTCCAGGCTCACACCGTCCAGGCTCCCACCGTCCAGGCTCACACCGTCCAGGCTCACACCGTCCAGGCTCCCACTGTCCAGGCTCACACCGTCCAGGCTCACACTGTCCAGGCTCACACCGTCCAGGCTCCCACCGTCCAGGCTCACACCGTCCAGGCTCACACCGTCCAGGCTCACACCGTCCAGGCTCCCACCGTCCAGGCTCCCACCGTCCAGGCTCCCACCGTCCAGGCTCACACCGTCCAGGCTCCCACCGTCCAGGCTCCCACCGTCCAGGCTCCCACCGTCCAGGCTCACACCGTCCAGGCTCCCACCGTCCAGGCTCCCACCGTCCAGGCTCCCACCGTCCAGGCTCACACTGTCCAGGCTCCCACCGTCCAGGCTCACACCGTCCAGGCTCCCACCGTCCAGGCTCCCACTGTCCAGGCTCACACCGTCCAGGCTCCCACCGTCCAGGCTCACACCGTCCAGGCTCCCACCGTCCAGGCTCACACCGTCCAGGCTCCCACCGTCCAGGCTCACACCGTCCAGGCTCACACCGTCCAGGCTCCCACCGTCCAGGCTCCCACCGTCCAGGCTCACACCGTCCAGGCTCCCACCGTCCAGGCTCCCACCGTCCAGGCTCCCACCGTCCAGGCTCACACCGTCCAGGCTCCCACCGTCCAGGCTCACACCGTCCAGGCTCACACCGTCCAGGCTCCCACCGTCCAGGCTCCCACCGTCCAGGCTCACACCGTCCAGGCTCCCACCGTCCAGGCTCCACCGTCCAGGCTCACACCGTCCAGGCTCACACCGTCCAGGCTCACACTGTCCAGGCTCCCACCGTCCAGGCTCACACTGTCCAGGCTCCCACCGTCCAGGCTCACACTGTCCAGGCTCCCACCGTCCAGGCTCACACTGTCCAGGCTCACACCGTCCAGGCTCCCACTGTCCAGGCTCCCACCGTCCAGGCTCACACTGTCCAGGCTCACACTGCCAGGCTCACACCGTCCAGGCTCCCACTGTCCAGGCTCACACCGTCCAGGCTCCCACTGTCCAGGCTCACACCGTCCAGGCTCCCACTGTCCAGGCTCACACCGTCCAGGCTCACACCGTCCAGGCTCCCACTGTCCAGGCTCCCACTGTCCAGGCTCCCACCGTCCAGGCTCCCACCGTCCAGGCTCACACTGTCCAGGCTCACACCGTCCAGGCTCCAACCGTCCAGGCTCACACCGTCCAGGCTCCCACCGTCCAGGCTCCCACCGTCCAGGCTCCACCGTCCAGGCTCACACCGTCCAGGCTCACACCGTCCAGGCTCACACCGTCCAGGCTCCCACCGTCCAGGCTCCCACCGTCCAGGCTCCCACCGTCCAGGCTCACACTGTCCAGGCTCCCACCGTCCAGGCTCACACGTCCAGGCTCCCACCGTCCAGGCTCCCACTGTCCAGGCTCACACCGTCCAGGCTCCCACCGTCCAGGCTCCCACCGTCCAGGCTCCCACCGTCCAGGCTCCCACTGTCCAGGCTCCCACCGTCCAGGCTCACACTGTCCAGGCTCCCACCGTCCAGGCTCACACCGTCCAGGCTCCCACCGTCCAGGCTCCCACTGTCCAGGCTCACACCGTCCAGGCTCCCACCGTCCAGGCTCACACCGTCCAGGCTCCCACCGTCCAGGCTCACACCGTCCAGGCTCCCACCGTCCAGGCTCACACCGTCCAGGCTCACACCGTCCAGGCTCCCACCGTCCAGGCTCCCACCGTCCAGGCTCACACCGTCCAGGCTCCCACCGTCCAGGCTCCCACCGTCCAGGCTCCCACTGTCCAGGCTCACACCGTCCAGGCTCACACTGTCCAGGCTCCCACCGTCCAGGCTCCCACCGTCCAGGCTCACACCGTCCAGGCTCACACCGTCCAGGCTCCCACCGTCCAGGCTCCCACCGTCCAGGCTCCCACCGTCCAGGCTCCACCGTCCAGGCTCCCACCGTCCAGGCTCACACTGTCCAGGCTCCCACCGTCCAGGCTCACACCGTCCAGGCTCCACCGTCCAGGCTCCCACTGTCCAGGCTCACACCGTCCAGGCTCCCACCGTCCAGGCTCACACCGTCCAGGCTCCCACCGTCCAGGCTCACACCGTCCAGGCTCCCACCGTCCAGGCTCACACCGTCCAGGCTCACACCGTCCAGGCTCCCACCGTCCAGGCTCCCACCGTCCAGGCTCACACCGTCCAGGCTCCCACCGTCCAGGCTCACACTGTCCAGGCTCCCACCGTCCAGGCTCACACCGTCCAGGCTCCCACCGTCCAGGCTCACACTGTCCAGGCTCACACCGTCCAGGCTCCCACCGTCCAGCTCCCACCGTCCAGGCTCACACCGTCCAGGCTCACACCGTCCAGGCTCACACCGTCCAGGCTCACACCGTCCAGGCTCACACCGTCCAGGCTCACACTGTCCAGGCTCCCACCGTCCAGGCTCACACTGTCCAGGCTCCCACCGTCCAGGCTCACACTGTCCAGGCTCCCACCGTCCAGGCTCACACTGTCCAGGCTCCCACCGTCCAGGCTCACACTGTCCAGGCTCCCACCGTCCAGGCTCACACTGTCCAGGCTCCCCCGTCCAGGCTCACACTGTCCAGGCTCACACCGTCCAGGCTCCACCGTCCAGGCTCCCACCGTCCAGGCTCACCTGTCCAGGCTCACACTGTCCAGGCTCACACCGTCCAGCTCCCACCGTCCAGGCTCACACCGTCCAGGCTCCCTGTCCAGGCTCACACCGTCCAGGCTCCCTGTCCAGGCTCACACCGTCCAGGCTCACACCGTCCAGGCTCCCACTGTCCAGGCTCCCACTGTCCAGGCTCCCACCGTCCAGGCTCCCACCGTCCAGGCTCACACTGTCCAGGCTCACACCGTCCAGGCTCCACCGTCCAGGCTCACACACGTCCAGGCTCCCACCGTCCAGGCTCCCACCGTCCAGGCTCCCACCGTCCAGGCTCACACCGTCCAGGCTCACACCGTCCAGCTCACACCGTCCAGGCTCCCACCGTCCAGGCTCCCACCGTCCAGGCTCCCACCGTCCAGGCTCACACTGTCCAGGCTCCCACCGTCCAGGCTCACACCGTCCAGGCTCCCACCGTCCAGCTCCCACTGTCCAGGCTCACACCGTCCAGGCTCCCACCGTCCAGCTCCCACCGTCCAGGCTCCCACCGTCCAGGCTCCACTGTCCAGGCTCCCACCGTCCAGGCTCACACTGTCCAGGCTCCCACCGTCCAGGCTCACACCGTCCAGGCTCCCACCGTCCAGGCTCCCACTGTCCAGGCTCACACCGTCCAGGCTCCCACCGTCCAGGCTCACACCGTCCAGGCTCCCACCGTCCAGGCTCACACCGTCCAGGCTCCCACCGTCCAGGCTCACACCGTCCAGGCTCACACCGTCCAGGCTCCCACCGTCCAGGCTCCACCGTCCAGGCTCACACCGTCCAGGCTCCCACCGTCCAGGCTCCCACCGTCCAGCTCCCACCGTCCAGGCTCACACCGTCCAGCTCACCGTCCAGTCCCACCGTCCAGGCTCCCCCGTCCAGGCTCACACCGTCCAGGCTCACACCGTCCAGGCTCCCACCGTCCAGGCTCCCACCGTCCAGGCTCCCACCGTCCAGGCTCCCACGTCCAGGCTCCCACCGTCCAGGCTCACACTGTCCAGGCTCCCACCGTCCAGGCTCACACTGTCCAGGCTCACACCGTCCAGGCTCCCACCGTCCAGGTCCCACCGTCCAGGCTCACACCGTCCAGGCTCCCACCGTCCAGGCTCACACCGTCCAGGCTCACACCGTCCAGGCTCACACCGTCCAGGCTCACACTGTCCAGGCTCCCACCGTCCAGGCTCACACCGTCCAGGCTCCCACCGTCCAGGCTCACACTGTCCAGACTCCCACCGTCCAGGCTCACACCGTCCAGGCTCCCACCGTCCAGGCTCACACTGTCCAGGCTCCCACCGTCCAGGCTCACACTGTCCAGGCTCCCACCGTCCAGGCTCACACTGTCCAGGCTCACACCGTCCAGGCTCCCACCGTCCAGGCTCCCACCGTCCAGGCTCACACTGTCCAGGCTCACACTGTCCAGGCTCACACCGTCCAGGCTCCCACTGTCCAGGCTCACACCGTCCAGGCTCCCACTGTCCAGGCTCACACCGTCCAGGCTCCCACTGTCCAGGCTCCCACCGTCCAGGCTCACACTGTCCAGGCTCACACTGTCCAGGCTCACACCGTCCAGGCTCCCACTGTCCAGGCTCACACCGTCCAGGCTCCCACTGTCCAGGCTCACACCGTCCAGGCTCCCACTGTCCAGGCTCACCCGTCCAGGCTCACACCGTCCAGTCCCACTGTCCAGGCTCCCACTGTCCAGGCTCCACCGTCCAGGCTCCACCGTCCAGGCTCACACTGTCCAGGCTCACACCGTCCAGGCTCCACCGTCCAGGCTCACACCGTCCAGGCTCCCACCGTCCAGGCTCCCACCGTCCAGGCTCCCACCGTCCAGGCTCACACCGTCCAGGCTCACACCGTCCAGGCTCACACCGTCCAGCTCCCACCGTCCAGGCTCCCACCGTCCAGGCTCCCACCGTCCAGGCTCACACTGTCCAGGCTCCCACCGTCCAGGCTCACACGTCCAGGCTCCCACCGTCCAGGCTCCCACTGTCCAGGCTCCCACCGTCCAGGCTCCACCGTCCAGGCTCCCACCGTCCAGGCTCCACCGTCCAGGCTCCCACTGTCCAGGCTCCCACCGTCCAGGCTCACACTGTCCAGGCTCCCACCGTCCAGGCTCACACCGTCCAGGCTCCCACCGTCCAGGCTCAACCGTCCAGGCTCACACCGTCCAGGCTCCCACCGTCCAGGCTCACACCGTCCAGGCTCCCACCGTCCAGGCTCACACCGTCCAGGCTCCCACCGTCCAGGCTCACACCGTCCAGGCTCCACCGTCCAGGCTCCCACCGTCCAGGCTCCCACCGTCCAGGCTCACACCGTCCAGGCTCCCACCGTCCAGGCTCCCACCGTCCAGGCTCCCACCGTCCAGGCTCACACCGTCCAGGCTCACACTGTCCAGGCTCCCACCGTCCAGGCTCCCACCGTCCAGGCTCACACCGTCCAGGCTCACACCGTCCAGGCTCACACCGTCCAGGCTCCACCGTCCAGGCTCACACCGTCCAGGCTCCNACCAGCGCTCACCACCAGCCCTCACCAACCAGCCCTCACCAACCAGCCCTCACCAACCAGCCCTCATCAACCAGCCCACACACCAGCCCTCACCAACCAGCCTCACCAACCAGCCCTCACCAACCAGCCCTCACACACCAGCCCTCACCAACCAGCCCTCACCAACCAGCCCTCACACACCAGCCCTCACCAACAGCCCTCACCAACCAGCCCTCACACCAGCCTCACAAACCATCCCTCAACACACCAGCCCCCATCAACCAGCCCTCACATACAGCCCTCACCAACCAGCCCTCACCAACCAGCCCTCACCAAACAGCCCCCACCAACCAGCCCTCACCAACCAGCCCTCACCAACCAGCCCTCACATACCAGCCCTCACCAACCAGCCCTCACCAACCAGCCCTCACCAACCAGCCCTCACAAACTAGCCCCCATCAACCAGCCCTCACCAACCAGCCTCACCAACCAGCCCTCACCAACCAGCCCTCACATACCAGCCTCACCAACCAGCCCTCACAACCAGCCCTCACCAACCAGCCCTCACCAACCAGCCCTCACCAACCAGCCCTCACTAACCAGCCCTCATATGCCAGCCCTAACACACTAGCCCTCACCAACCAGCCCTCACCAACCAGCCCTCACACACCAGCCCTCACCAACCAGCCCTCACATACCAGCCCTCACCAAACAGCCCTCACCAACCAGCCCTTATCAGCCAGCCTTCACACACCAGCCCTCACCAACCAGCCCTCACACACCAGCCCTCACATACCAGCACTCACCAACCAGCTCTCACCAACCAGCCCTCACAACCAGCCCTCACCAAACAGCCCCTACCAACCAGCCCTCACACAACCAGCCTTCACATACCAGCCCTCACCAACCAGCCCTCACCAACCAGCCCTCACCAACTAGCCCCATCAACCAGCCCTCACCAACCAGCCCTCACCAACCAGCCCTCACCAACCAGCCCTCACATACCAGCCCTCACCAACCAGCCCTCACATACCAGCCCTCACCAACCAGCCCTCACCAACCAGCCCTCACATACCAGCCCTCACCATCCAGCCCTCAATAACCAGCCCTCATATACCAGCCCTAACACACTAGCCCTCACCAACCAGCCCTCACCAACCAACCCTCACACACCAGCCCTCACCACCCAGCCCTCACCACCCAGCCTCAACAACCAGCCCTCACCAACCAGCCCTCGCCAAACAGCCCTCAAACACCAGCCCTCACCAACCAGCCCTCATCACCAGACCTCACACAATAGCCCTCACCAACCAGCCCTCACCAACCAGCCCTCACACACCAGCCCTCACCAACCAGTCCTCACCAACCAGCCCTCACACACCAGTCCTCACCAACCAGCCCTCACCAACCAGCCCTCACCACCCAGCCCTCACACACCAGCCCTCACCAACCAACCCTCACCAACCAGCCCACACCAACCAGCCCTCACCAACCAGTCCTCACCACCCAGCCCTCACCAACCAGCGCTCACCACCCAGCCCTCACCAACCAGCCCTCACCAACCAGCCCTCACCAACCAGCCCTCATCAACCAGCCCTCACACACCAGCCCTCACCAACCAGCCCTCACCAACCAGCCCTCACCAACCAGCCCTCACCAACCAGCCTCACCAACCAGCCCTCATAACCAGCCCTCACACACCAGCCCTCACCAACCAGCCCTCATCAACCAGCCCTCACATACCAGCCCTCACCAACCAGCCCTCACCAACCAGCCCTCACCAAACAGCCCCCACCAACCAGCCCTCACCAACCAGCCCTCACCAACCAGCCCTCACATACCAGCCCTCACGAACCAGCCCTCACCAACCAGCCCTCACCAACTAGCCCCCATCAACCAGCCCTCACCAACCAGCCCTCACCAACCAGCCCTCACCAACCAGCCCTCACATACCAGCCCTCACCAACCAGCCCTCACATACCAGCCCTCACCAACCAGCCCTCACCAACCAGCCCTCACATACCAGCCCTCACCAACCAGCCCTCACCAACCAGCCCTCACCAACCAGCCCTCACATACCAGCCTTCACCAACAGCCCTCACTAACCAGCCCTCATATACCAGCCCTAACACACTAGCCCTCACCAACCAGCCCTCACCAACCAGCCCTCACACACCAGCCCTCACCAACCAGCCCTCACAAACCAGCTCTCACCAACCAGCCCTCCATACCAGCCCTCACCAACCAGCCTCACCAACCAGCCCTCACCAACCAGCCCTCACATACCAGCCTTCACCAACCAGCCCTCACCAACCAGCCCTTATCAACCAGCCTTCACACACCAGCCCTCACCAACCAGCCCTCACACACAGCCCTCACCAACCAGCCCTCACATACCAGCAATCACCAACCAGCTCTCACCAACCAGCCTTCACACACCAGCCCTCACATACCAGCCCTCACCAACCAGCCTTCACACACCAGCCCTCACCAACCAGCCCTCACACACCAGCCCTCACCAACCAGCCCTCACATACCAGCCCTCACCAACCAGCCCTCACATACCAGCCCTCACCAACCAGCCCTCACCAACCAGCCCTCACATACCAGCCCTCACCAACCAGCCCTCACTAACCAGCCCTCATATACCAGCCCTAACACACTAGCCCTCACCAACCAGCCCTCACCAACCAGCCCTCACACACCAGCCCTCACCAACCAGCCCTCACACACCAGCCCTCACCAACCAGCCCTCACCAACCAGCCCTCACCTACCAGCCCTCACCAACCAGCCCTCACCAACCAGCCCTCACCAACCAGCCCTCACCAACCAGCCCTCACCAACCAGCCCTCACACACCAGCCCTCACCAACCAGCCCTCACCAACCAGCCCTCACATACCAGCCCTCACCAACCAGCCCTCACCAACCAGCCCTCACCAACCAGCCCTCACCAACCAGCCTTCACACACCAGCCCTCACCAACCAGCCCTCACCAACCAGCCCTCACCAACCAGCCCTCACACACCAGCCCTCACCAACCAGCCCTCACCAACCAGCCCTCACACACCAGCCCTCACACACCAGCCCTCACCAACCAGCCCTCACCAACCAGCCCTCACCAACCAGCCCTCACACACCAGCCCTCACCAACCAGCCCTCTCCAACCAGCCTTCACACACCAGCCCTCACCAACCAGCCTTCACACACCAGCCCTCACCAACCAGCCCTCACACACCAGCCCTCACCAACCAGCCCTCTCCAACCAGCCTTCACACACCAGCCCTCACCAACCAGCTTCACACACCAGCCCTCACCAACCAGCCTTCACACACCAGCCCTCACCAACCAGCCCTCACACACCAGCCCTCACCAACCAGCCCTCACACACCCCAGTAACCATCCACAAGGACCAGAAAGACAGCTTGGAGAGCCTTAACTCAATTTACAGCTTAAACTGTCCAATTATCATTGTTCCCGCCGTCCACCTGAGGGCTAATTACTTTCCCTCCTCCCCTCCCCTCCCACCTCTCCCCGTCCCACCACATCCATCCCCATGCTCTAGCCTCCCTCCCTCCCTGCCTACCCTGCCCTCACGTGAGGCGGCGACGCCACTCACATGTCGGGATGAGGAAGTGGAGGCGGCAGGAAGCCGCCAGCACTTAACTTACAAGGCCTTATGGCCAGGGAGTCTGGGGGTGTAGGCCTACTGTTGGCTGCCTCGGTTACGTTATAACTGAATTTCTGGCATTCGACTTCTGTGTCGACGTAGGCCTAAAGGTTGTCTGGGACTGTACCGTGGACTACTCTGTACTTCTCCTTGTATTTTGGTCGGGGGGGGGGGGGGGGGGGCGGTGGTGGTGGTGGGCAAGTGGGTGGTGGTGGTGGTGATGGTGGGCAAGTGGGTGGTGGTGGTGGGCAAGTGGGTGGTGGCCGTGGTGGTGGTGGGCAAGTGGGTGGTGGCGGTGGTGGTGGTGGGCAAGTGGGTGGTGGTGGGGGCAAGTGGATGGTGGCGGTGGTGGTGGTGGGGCAAGTGGGTGGTGGCGGTGGTGGTGGTGGGCAAGTGGGTGGAGGTGGTGGGCAAGTGGGCGGTGGTGGTGGTGGGCAAGTGGTGTGGTGGTGGGCAAGTGGGTAGTGGCGTGGTTTTGGGTGTGGCAAGTGTTTTTTTTTTTTTTTTTTTTTTTTTTTTTTATTTTTCTACCACAGACGTGGCCACACATTAACAATGCTAACCAGCATATATACATTTTCTTCTGTCCTCCATAGACAGGGTTAGAGATGTGTTAAACATATAGTTCAAGGGTTTATTGAACAATCAACCACTGAAGGTGAGTCGGTGCTTTAAAAATGCTAAGCTAACCTATATACGTAAATACATAGATACACAGATTTATGTATGCCTTACATAAAGTGTTCGATGTGTCATCTACACAGTGTCATTAATGTACATTTACAAAGGTGAAATGTAATTCTGATCAGCTTCCATATATACTTTATACCCATACATACACATACACACACATACATATATACACACATGCATTCACAGACATTTATCTCATTTACTCTGACAGGGTGAGATAGCTGATAAAGAAACTAGTGTGCAATTAAGCACTTAATCACTGAAGGTGATTAAGGTGCTTTTACAAGCTCAGGTTATATAGTTACATCACATACATTGTATAATTAATCTATTACATGGTCAATCTTGGGTACAAGTCCAATATATCATCAAGTGTTCCAGTACTCATATAGTAATTACAAAGTTCAGCATACCTTAGCCCAGGGGGGCGAAAGTCAGCCAGTATGGGACATTCTACAATATAATGTTCAAGAGAGTGCATGTTTTCTCTTTCACAAAGTTGACACATGTGTACTCGACATTTGGGTTTGAGAAAGCTGCCAGATACGTCTATATCCCAGGCGTATTCTGGCCACTATAACATCACATTGCCGGTTCTTGTTCTATTAGTCCCATATGTGAATGTTTCCTCACGATATCTATCATAATATTTAATGCTACAGCTTTCAGGTCTTTGTGAATTTGTTAGGTCGGTGAGATCTTCATTAGATATTTGTTTAAGTATTCTCTTTGTCACTGCTAATGAAATACCCATATCAATTTCTACCACTGGTTTTCTACAGGCTGTCTTTGCAAGCATATCAACAGTGTCATGCCTTGAGATGCCAACATGTGATGGTATCCATAGGAATTTAATTTCAAATCTGTTTTCTTTAGCAGCTAAAACATTCATTCGAATATCACTGACTATTTTCTGGGTGTCACTAATATGTGCGTTCAATGCCAGGAGTGCACTCTGCGAGTCACAGTATATAAGTCCACTGCCTTTGTCTTTTAAAAATTCAGTGGCAAGGTATATGCCTGCAAGTTCGGTTTGAGTTGTACTTGCCCAGTCATTGACGCGCTTCATTGCTGTATGTACGAGAGTAGATTGTTCAAATATATTACATGCACATCCGGTACATCGTCCACCTTCTTCTACAGAGCCGTCGGTATAGCACTGATACACATCGTTACCCAAACTCTGAGTACTTTCAGTGATGCTTTTCAGTGTTAACTGTTTTAATATGTAGAGTGCACACTATCTTTCTTGGGCGCATTTACAAAATCAACTGATAAATCCCAGTTATCCCATGGAGTAATTGGTTGATTAATCATTAGTTGAGTTGGGTACATATTTAATATTTTGATGGAGTTGGCTACCTTATAGAACCATATACATAATCAGATTTCGTTCTTCTTCTATAGACCTCAGGTGAGTGCAGCATATTAGAAAGTTTAGCTTGAAACTTCATGTGTTGCCTAGATCTACTCAATGCCTTCACGCCGAAAACTGTGCTAATAGACAAAATTCTCTCACTTATGGTAGGTAATTTTAACTCTGCTCTCATATTAACTAACTGTCATTTTTATGCTGATGATATAGGTTTACAGGCTGCCTCCGAGCCTAGTATGCAAGTTCTGCTCGATGCTTTTGCTAAAAGAGCTGAGGAATGTGGCCTCCATATCTCTGTACAGAAACTCGTGCCCTTATTCCCTGTGGTATTCCACCACCCAACTATCATATAGATGGGCGAGCACTTGAGAACTGCGAGTCTAACAGATACCTTGCTGTCACCATTAACGACCCTGGGTACCTTTCTTCTCTCGAGAGGAGACTCTGGGAGAGAGATTAAAGCCCTTGCGGGTCCTTGTTGGTGTCAATCATGGAATTTACGTGAGACTTGCTAGAATGTGTTTATGTATCATTATACGCTCTGGGATTGACTACAATGCTCTACATCTTACACTGTATACTGACAAAGCTACTGCAGTGAAATTCCTTCTTGAAACCTTGCAAAACGAAGCTATGCGTCTCATCCTGTGGGCTCCAAAGTCCACGAGAATAG
>WNGS01159114.1:38226-54768 GCA_020271785.1 Procambarus virginalis
AGACAGATTAATATATATTTTGAATCTATTGCAATCCCAATATGCTCCGTTTTATTGAAGATTAATGTGTGTGTGTGTATTTAGCACAGACCTTGATAATGCACTCAGGAGAGTGCCAAAGACTTTTGTATTTCAATTCTTACATAAATACATAAGTGCGAGTTTTTATCCAATTAATGTGTTGTCAGTGCTAATGTAGGTTTCCCAGCTTAACCTAGGCAAAGCCGTTTCCTAACGTCTAGTAGGGTGGTGGGAGGAAAGCTAAGGGGGGTAGGTTACCTTTAAGAGTGCGCAGTTTGTTACCTGTAATCCCAGATGAATGACCCTGACAGCGGTCTCAGTAATAATCTGAATAAGGAATGCCTTTTTGGGAAAATTGGAGGAGTTCGGATAGCTTCCTTAGGGACAGTGTCCGCACGCTCATATAAGGCAATACCAATATGGCGAGAGAACCAACCAAAAAACAATGTCTTGAATCTGCTGGAGATAAAAAAAAACAATATTAGATTTGGACTACCACAGGATGCATTGGGTTAAATGGCTCCATAGCCCTGAGGGCACGGTGGGAGTCCACCACATTGACAAAGGAATGTTGACGTCGGGAAGGCAGTTGACGGTTAACATTCCGCCATGAAGCTGCTATTCTCTGGAGGCAGGCGAGTCATACAGGTGCGGTCAGGAAAGACAAAGGAGTAGCCGACACTAATGTAGATAGACCCATCTATCTATCGGTAGACTTTAGACCCATCTGGGAATAGGGCAATGGAGTCAGCGTGCGAAGAAAAGTGTTAAATGCAGAGACGTTTCCAGATCGGTAGAAGTTTTTTCCCCGTGGATCAGGGTCTTGCAAAACTTTGCAAGTAGCACCCCATCCATGAAGGCAAAGATGGAACGACACGAGGAGAGATATTGCTAATACGAACTGAGAAGGAATCTTGCAAGTGAATCATCCGTACAGAAAATGGAGGTGGTGAAAGAGAACAGGGTTCCCTTTCACCAACCCCTAAGGGATTGCAGCCAAAGCACGGCCTCCTCATTTTTGTTGCATTCAGTAACAACTAACGCACTAACTTGTTACTAAATGCAGTAACGATCATGACAGTCCGCTCCGAGGACATTATCAGGTGGGGAGTTTGACTGGGGCGATACATCTGTCAAATGATAACGCAGGTGTCCTAAGGCCAGCTCAGCGTGGACAGAAACCTCGCGTAGAGCAAAAGGGCTCTTTGTCCTGTAGAGACAAACCTGTTCTACAGGATTGTCACTGTTTCAACATACAAGCTCAGGGTAGAGGCAGTACGACGAAAGGTCGGCAGAGTAGTTGGCGGGGCACCCAATATCAAACAGATTTAGAGAGAACGAGAGAGGAGTGCAGACAATGCACAGATGCACGCATCTATCAGCGACCCAGGAAGTATGGTACAAGACAAGACGAAGTGAGGCAAGGGCCTTAGAGCAATCGTCCCTGAGGTGAGGGATATGAGGCGACCAAGACAAACCACCATCAAAGAATCAACCCCAAAAGTTTAGCAAAATCTCTATAGAGAAGGGGACTGCTATAGAGCGAAAAAGGGGGAACCAAGAACGACCTGCTTCCGAGTAAATCATACCATAAATATTGGACGTGAAGAGCCTGAAGATTGGTGGCCCGGTACATCACGACACCTATCTGGAGCTGGTGTTGGAGGACAGGGATGTCATCTCCGCCACACCTGTGTCAGATGGTCATGGTAAAGGGCCGAGAAAATCCTCTTTTTTTTCCGAGGGCATGCTGAGGAAGACCATTAAGAGCAACTAGTTCATGGAGTAGTCCCCAGACCGCTACCTTGGGGAACACCTGCGTATTGTTGTAAAGTCAGAGAAAGTGATCCAAAGTGTCACCCAGTATATAGGTAGATTATCTTAATTATGACAGGTTTCGCACTCGGCACAATATGCAAGAATGGCGCTGGTTGAAAGGTGAATCTACATTATCAATGATAAATCTATGATAATGACTGATTCTGCATTAAACTAGCGTCAGTTTAAGTTGCGTTTGAATTTATGTTCGTGGATTATGGCTGAAACAGCCCGGTCATTTGCACGAGCGCGCTTAATGTTTTTATCAATGCAGAAACTCGGTTAAACATTTGTCCTGAAAGTGTTGTGGATGTAGTTTTTAATTATTGCATATTGATGACCAACAATTACAGTCGCGAGTTTTCCACGTGACAAATTTTCAGCATTGAATATTAATGACCGCATATACAACGTAACTTCAATAAGAAAGTAATTTCCTTAAATCAGTTTATTATTAATTTTGTCGTGGCGTACACAAAGCGCAGGCCGTATGGAAGAATGCGCAGCGCTTTCTCAGGGGTAACCTAAGCAATGTATAGATCTCAACCCGTCCTCGACTCAAGTCCATTACATTCAGCGGTCAACCCCACAGACGCATTCATAAATTTTAACATGCTGTTCAATCAAAACAAGAATTTTCTCAAATATAAATTATTATAATATATTAGCATATTGTGCATATATAGGCATAGGTTAGGTTAGGTCTTTAGGTTCTGTTGGCGATTATTTGTAGTACGTGGGTGAAGCATTTACAGCGTTGTGTTTCGAACAAAATTCGTCAGTTGAACCAATCCAAAATACTTACCAAGGATGCTCCAGCGTATCTACCCAACTTACTTCAAATCCAAATCATTCACGGCCAGCGAACTAGGAATAACCATAACTTGCAGCCATCTACACTATCAAGAGCATCATAACACACCGCCTATACCAAAAGGTTAGCGCCGTCACTGCAAGCATGTCATTTGTTTTAATTAACGGGGGCTGCACCGAATGCAGTTAGACGTTGCCAGGAGGTAGTGCCGATAATTCTTTACTAATCTTGCAATAGTAAACTAATAATTCTCAAATTGGTAGAGAAGTCATGAAAATATTGAAAAAAGTGTCTGCTTATTCTTGGGAGTGATAGTCACGCCTGACAGTCTTGGTTGGAGGGATGACAAGCTCACCAGTTCATAGCGGTCAGCTGCCACGGCCAAAGGCCGTTAAGTTTTGAAATTATCCATAGCTAATTTGCCAAGTAAAACAGACCCAGAAAATGAGGGCAAGTTGCCTCGACGAGCCAAATACGCAAGTTTTAGAGTTATCGACAACTGCAGTGGATGGTGGTGGGAGAATTACAGTCACCTGCATGAATAGTTATGATTAATCCTATTTATGCAATTTAAGAAATTTACAATAGCTAGCGAAGTGTCCCCCACTCCATCAGTTCCGCAGGGAGCGAATAATTATAAACACTTTAGTCTGGTCAACACGGCAGTCTGTGTATACTTGCAGAGGTGCTTCTGGCAGCAAGTCAAGTTGCACAGTTTACACGCTCCAGACATTAGCGGGCACACCAACGCGACTGCTTTTTGCGTGGTCGCAAGAGATTAATTGCTGGTGTAGATCGTACCCGCACAATAAGCTTCGTTTTATTAGCCGTCACACTGTTTAAGCTACTTAAAGACAGTAGAGATTAAGAGTAAACTTTAATTTATTTTGAAGTATTCCTTAAACTAACGCTTTAGTAGTATTATGTATTGGGGGGGGGGGGTCCGAACTATTAAACCGTTACTCTTAATACAAAGTCACCAGGTAATGAAAGAACGCAAAGTTACTATAAAAAATAAGGCACCAAACCAAGAAGGCTATGTAGCACCACCAAATGTGCGGAATAATCACAGGGCGTTAAATATCACCAAGGATACCTTCAATGCCTTCAGCCCAACAAGTCTATATGGGTGGGGACGAGGACAGGTTGACGTGTTTAGCAGTTACCAGGGAGGATGTTCTTAAACAAATAGTAAAACTCAAACCAAACAAATCCCCAGGGCCGGATGAAGTGTTTGCCAGAGTGCTGAAAGAATGCAAAGAGGAGCTTTGTGACCCACTGTCAATCATATTTAATAAATCAATAGAGTCAGGCACAGTGCCAGAGTTTTGGAAAGTTGCTAATGTGATACCAGTTTTTAAGAAAGGTGATAGATCACTTGCGTCTAACTATCGACCAATTAGCCTAACGTCTATTGTGGGAAAGTTACTCGAATCTATAATAGCAAATAAATTCGTCTTCATCTTGAAAAACATAAATTAATAATTGAGTCGCAACATGGTTTTATAAATGGCCGTTCATGTTTAACAAATTTGTTATCTTTTTATTCTAGCATAGTTGAGGCAGTTGATAGTGGTAAGGATTGTGATGTTGTGTACCTTGACTTTAGCAAAGCTTTCGATACAGTGCCACATGAAAGACTGATTAAAAAGATAGAGGCTCATGGTATTGGTGGTGCTATATTAAGCTGGATTAGGGCATGGCTATACCAAAGGAAACAGAGTTAGTATAAATGGAGTCAAGTCAGAGTGGGAAAATGTTGTAAGTGGAGTGCCTCAAGGCTCTGTCTTGGGACCTCTGTTGTTTATAATATATATAAATGATTTAGATTCAGGTTTGAGTAGCAACATTTGCAAATTTGCCGATGATACGAAAATCGGTAGGGAAATTAATTCGGAGGAGGACTCACTATCACTTCAAGTTGATCTAGATAGGGTTTTGAAATGGTCAAAGGACTGGCAGATGCAGTTTAATGCTGATAAATGTAAAGTTCTGAGGCTAGGTAATGATGATAGAGTTACAAGATACGAGCTAGATGGTGTTGAGATTGCGAAGTCGGATTGCGAAAGGGATCTGGGAGTTATAATTAGTAAGAATTTAAAACAAAAGGATCAATGCATAAATGTTCGTAATAAGGCAAATAGGACACTCGGATTTATTAATCGCAGCGTAAGTAACAAGACACCTGGTGTGGTTCTCAAGCTATATCTTGCTCTGGTTAGGCCCCATTTAGATTATGCAGTTCAGTTTTGGTCGCCATATTATAGAATGGATATAAATTCACTTGAACGTGTCCAGCGTAGGATGACTAAGTTAATTCCCCAAATTAGAAATCTTTCATATGAAGAAAGATTAACAAAGCTTAATTTGCATTCACTGGAAAGGCGAAGAGTTAGGGGTGACATGATAGAGGTTTACAAGTGGATGAATGGACATAACAAAGGGATATTAATAGGGTATTGAAAGTATCACAGGACAGAACGCGAAACAATGGGTATAAATTGGATAAGTTTAGATTTAGGAAAGACTTGGGTAAATACTGGTTCAGTAACAGGGTTGTTGATTTGTGGAACCAATTGCCGCGTAACATTGTGGAGGTGGGGTCCCTCGATTGTTTCAAGCATGGGTTGGACATGTATATGAGTGGGATTGGGTGGTTATAAATAGGAGCTGCCTCGTATGGGCCAATAGGCCTTCTGCAGTTGCCTTTGTTCTTATGTTCTTATACCAATACGCGAACAGAAACGCGTAAGGCGAACTATATCAAGAGTATCAGATTCACCAAGAATTCTATCGAGGGACAATGACCGCTAGGGACGCTCGAAAGCAAGACACTCGTCCTGGAAGTAGAGGACATTCAAAGATATGCACGACGGTAAGAGGATCAATGCAAATTGTACAAAAAGAGCCGAGAGGCACTCCAATGACCGCGAGTAGGCCAAACGCAACCGCGCTAGAGCCGTTTCCCCACCGCCGGTTACGGTGGCAGGAGGAAGGCCACGGGGGACATAAAAGGCTTAAGAGTACGCAGTTTGTTACCAACAACAGAAGACCAACAACCCTGCCAACGGGCAAGCATAGAGGAATGAATAACAGGATAAAAGTCTGAAAAAGGAACGAAAAGCCATTCATAAGTATATTAGTTTATTATGCCAGTCACATACGTCTTTGAGTGGTATAGTGAGGACAACATAATTATCTCTCGAGAAGGTTAATCCTCTCTGCCCTGTTACAAACAAATTTTGCCTAAACAGCTTGTAACCTGGACAACTTATTTACCATTTAATAACGTAAGTACACTTATTTGTTAAGTAATAACATACGCGAAGAGGCTTTTACACAATGGTTTCGTAAACGTTATCAACAGTATTAGTGGCACTACCACTACTAAAAGTGACGGGATAGAAATGTATGGATAACTGGCAATGTTATGCTACTTTATTTTTTGTTGCACAATAGTATAAAAATAGTACACGCGCAAAACACTAACTTTATAATTCAGATTTACATTTTTTCACCGTTTTACACACTTTCATATGTACAAAATAAATTAATCACTACGAGAAAACTATAAACACATTGTTAGAGAGTGCCCAAATAGCAGCCAGTTGAAGAATGAAGCAGAGGAGGTTGGAGGCATGTTCTGCAGCCCCAGCCGAGAGTCTTGCGTGGGCTACACTAACAGCATCATTCGGGTTGACAGATTTGTTGAACAGTAGCCTCATGCATTGAGGAGAGTCGGTATACTGCCAGTAGTTGTCCCAGACCTAAGAAGTGTTATATTTGTTTAATTGCAAATGGGGAAACAGCATTTGTTTTAGTAAAGCTACTGCAGTATCCAGCATTTGTTAAAATTGCTGGTTAAAAGTCCCTTAAAGTGTGCAAATATTAAGACTACAATGCTTCTTTAAAGAAAAAAAAACTGCACGGGAATAGTCTAAAGTGGCAAATGAAAACATTGAAGATAGTTTAGTCTTGCAAGATAAGATCGCTAAACTAGATGCACTAAACAGCAGTAGTCTTCTAGAACTTCTGAAATTGGAATTTAGAAAATTTACCGAGTTACTAAATTTGGGAAGCCAAACTTATATAAATTTTATACTACCACTGTGGTTTGTAGATATTTGTTTGGCGAGACTACTAGAATTAATGCAATACTAGAAGGCCTTTTTTTGGCCTACTGGTATTGCATTTGAACATTAAAGACTTTTATATTGAACTTTAGTTCTTGTTAAGAATTACTTTGATGCATTTAATGATTTATGAATTTAAGTATCCGAGCTTCCCCTTTATAAGGGACATTTACAACTATCCCCATTACTCTAGTTGTCATTTAGTCATCTAATAAGCCAATTTTAGGTGAAACTTACCTTTTCGCAAAAGTTTCTGCTAGTTTTGTAGATTTTTTCAATGGTTTCACAAGTAGAGTTAATGGGGCAGTAATTTGTCAAGCAGCTCTTGTTAGCTTGACAACCATCAAGTCATGTTCAGCCACCTGAAGTTATTGGTCCAGTTGTCTGTACAAGTAAGATCTTTAGCACACGCCTTAAACCATAGTTCACAATCACTGGCACACAGAGGCACGTTCCTGTATCGTGCCAGTCCCGACGATGGCGTCTCCTGATGACGATACAAAGGAATTAACCCTATCATAAAAACGGCTGGTGCAAAGCGAGAAAAAAAAAAGTAGGCGTAATGAAACTTACGGGTACATATTTCCGGAGGAGTAATCTTAATACTACACTTAAGTTTCATTTTGGTTCCACAAAATGATCTAACACTACTTTCCACCCTTTGGCTGAAATTAAAAAAATTCCTTCCCAAAGAGTTTTTGGAAGCTCACAAAACTTACCATCAAAGCCCAAGGGTGAACATTAGGTGAACATTCACGAAAACATCTGTCCAGGATGAAGTATTGTTTGCAGTTTGAAGACATCGAAGCGTTTCGTGAACAGTGCTCTAAATTGAAGTCTAGACTTGATGCCGTCATTCTTTTAGACTCTTCCGTGCAGCAAGATCTATTCTGCCACTGATAACACTTTAAAAATACAAGAATTACGTAAATTAGACTCTTTCGGGGAAAAGTTACACAACTAGTAAATTTTATTAAGCTATAATAAAACTAGTAAAGAACACTGGGTCATTTTTAGTTTAGCAGAGGGGGGGGGAATTTTTAGGGGGGGGGGTAAGGTTTAATTCATGTCCAGCCTCTTAATCTTTTGTTACAAATTAATAACTAAATTTATTATTGCAAACTTAAAGCCACGTACAAGTGTTACACACCTGGTCAAACTTTGAACTCGCTGGGCCTGGTGCAATTTTTTGCAGCGTTTCGTCTAAACACCAATTTCCTTGGTCAGCGACACCTGGTGATGTTTGGACCATGACCAGCTGCAGTAACACTGCTAAACACCATAGCATTCTGGAATTTATGAATTATTATTTCACCATTTTACACTTTTAAAAGTTGCAAATATTAACTTTGTTTTAACTAACAGTTATGCAGCACATTCAGCCTTTATGGCAAGGTTAAGAGAAACTATACACTACCTAGTTTAAACCTCTAAGTTTAGCACATTTCGTGAAACAATGTTAAAAATTTGAAGACCCGCCAAATTCACTTTGCTAGGTATGCAGATTTTGGCCACGCCAGTTTTGAAGAAACAAGTTTATATACCATTTATAAAAGGCTGAAGCAAGTGTTTCGTCTAGCAATGCAAGTAGCCAATGCCTACACCATTATAGTCAGACAATTGTTTTAATAACCCGGGAAAGAGACTTGCGACACACATTAGAAATTATTAAAACTTAATTAGCGCGATTGCTAAAAAATTTTCCCCTTAAAGAAAAATAACTAAAATAAGTCAATTCTCAAAAAAAAAAAAATAGATGTTTGAGGTCAGGGCAATTTAAGTTTTGGCATCAATTTTTTAAAAAAAAACTGGAGTAGTGTATTCCACGTGCAAATTTTAGTTAAAAATTTCCCGAGTAGCATTACATACATGCAGCAATTTTAACTACCACGGAAAGCTTACAGAACTTTAAAATGTTATATATTTTCAATTGCAGTCCTAAACAGCTTAATCTTTGTTTATACAGCGATTGCGGTAATAAAACTTACACCGCCCACCAAACTTTTATATCTCACTTTTAAGTTTAACTTTATATGCTGTGCGAGGCTTTTAAGTTACCAAAAGCACTATTGTATCCGGAGCACCAGAAGATTTAAATATTAACAACCAGTTTTCTAACTACAAATACATATAAATTATGTATAAAGTCCATCGTTGCTTTATATACACTTATTACCTTGCCTGATAAAAGATTCACATAGCATTACCTTGGAGTGTATGAGGAAGATCCAGAAGACACAAGAGCTGCCGTAGTAGACATGGCGGTGGTAGTGCAGCTGTGAAGGAGACTGAGGAGCAGCCTGTGGTGGGGTGCGCTCGACGCCTCGCTTCCTCCGCCTGACGCTCTGACTGAAGCTTCGGCTTCATTACCCGAAGAGATCAAGAGTTCATGCCCGTGCCACCTCTTGGGTGACTTAATCTTCATCAATCAGATCAAGAGTTACAGCTCGTCATCTCCTATACACACCTCCTGACGTACACACTTCCGAGACACAGAGCGAGACATGCTACACGAAGGGCTTAGTTAATGACCTCAGGCAACACGATGTACTCGACTGCTGTAAACCTCCTCGACAGTGTAACAAGTCTGCTTCATGAAAAGTACAGAAAATAGAAGTCGAAATTGTACCCATCAAGGTACAAAAGATTCATCATGCACCAGGATAACTACGGTGTTAGTATGGAAGCATGATATCTGGGTTACCTAGAGGCAATAGTGTACATGCATATTATGACGGGTCGGTGGCGGAGGATGGCAGGGCAGGGTGTGGTGTCCTAATAAGGGAATATATTGAGCTTGGAACTGTGGACAGGAAAATTGAACTTCAACCTAGTAATTATATATCATCCACACTAGCTGAACTGCAGGCCATTTTGGCTGGTTTGGAGGAAGTACGCCAAGACGACAATGATGTTTTGTATTTGCCGATAGCCGAGGAGCACTTGATTCCTTAAACAGTCGAAATCCAATCTTCGTGTCCATAGTTGAGGATTTTAAGAAAAGCATAAATGAGATACAGCTGAAAGGTTACAAGGTGAAATTCATGTGAATTTCATCTCATGTTGGAATAGAGTTCAACGAGGTGGCGGATGACTTGGACAAACGTGCCACATCAAAACCACAAGTTGACATTGAATGTGTTTTAACAATGAGACAAATAAGAAGCAAAATTAGAAATATTCAGGCACAAACAGAGGTGGCGAGGAGAGATATAATGTATGAGGGAAGTCAAACCATGCAACACTACATGTGTGTGAGTCAAACTACCAACATTTCACTTATGGTAAAAGGAGACATGCTTGGAGTGACTCTGTGCACATGTGGCTCAGGCTTGGGTACAAATATTACTGGGAATATGGTATAGATGTTAATAGGAATGACATCAAGTGTAAACTATGTTCATTTCTTTACATGCCAAGGCATGCCACAGAAAAAAACAAAAAATACAAGAAAACAAAGGGCACCGAAGTACCACCACCAAACAAAAGTACAAAACAACAGTTAACACAATAACCAGCATCAAACAAGCACAAATTTTCAAGTACAGGTCACATCCTAAAACGGAACATTGATAAGGATAAAGCGTAAAAGAAAAATATCTACAAAATACTAACATAATACAAGGGGTACAAAATTTAGGCACCGAAGCACCCCAGAACACATAACACAACAACAAAACACAATACAAAACACCGAACAACAAATATATCACAAAATGCAGCACAAATGCAGCACAAGTACAGAACACTTAAAGTATACGGGATCACAATAACAGAACCAAAAGTACATAACAAAATCACCGAACACAGGAGGCGTAAATCACAAGTACAAAAACAGTAGAACAAATACAACAGCCCAAGGCAAGGCCTACAGATATTTATCCGGAAAAATCAGCCTTAGGATACTGCCAACAGTACGCATCTTGGAGCGTCCAGTCCCATTTATCAAGGCGACCGCCGAGCGGCGGCACAGGGCGCTGCATGTACTCCAGAATCTGGAAGTTGTAGAAGGACCTCACGCACTCCACCCACACAGGAGGCAGAGGCAAGGGGTCCGGCTTCATACGGACTCTTGACACGGGGCCCGACCCTCGGCGCCCAATTCACAGCGGCTTTCGACACGTCGACCCCCTCCTCAGTACGGGGTGGCTGCTCATGGAACACTGGCACAGGAAGCGGCGGCACCTGGGCCGACTGCACAGGGGATGGTAGCGCAGGGGGCAGTAGCACAGGGTCGGTAGCTCTGGAGGTGGTGACACTGCAGGACAGGTGGCAAGGGCACAGAGCCCACCCGGTGAGAGTCCTGCTTTAGCAGAGCGACCAGGCCACAGCCACACACACCTCCGTCCACAACCGGGGGCACAACCCCCAACGCCAGGGAACGGGAAACCAGGGGGCGGGGAAACAGCCCCCTCACACCAGCCCCCTCCCCCTCCCACCCCGATGACACGGCCACCAGCCCGGCAACACCACTTGCAGGCCTCGTAACAGTTCCCTCTCCCCCAGCACACTACATCCGTCATCACCAGAGGAAAGACCTCCGGAGTCCCCGTAGTCCTCCACGTCGGCCCAGGCCACTCCACGAAGAGGAGACACATTCTGAGCCCGCCTCGAACGCTTAGAGACCGGGCGAAGGTCGTCAGAACTGTCTCGCCCCGCAAAAGGCACCACAGTGAACCCCGCTCACCCAGGCTGTTGCGCAACCCCACGCATCGCCCGATCCCACAACACCGCAGTTTCAACGACTGAGGGAACAGGACCGCACACCACTGGAGACAGCTCCGCGTATACATCCACCAGGACGCGCTCTGAAGAGACACCTTATAGACGGGGCAGGCTGGGGCGGAGTAGGCGGGAGGAGGTTTCTTCTCCTTCTGTTTGGTCTTGAAGCCGGCCTCGGGTGTAAGAGGGCTGTGACGATCTCTGTCTGGAACCCGCAGGTGCGGGACCGGGACGTCCACCTCCCGGGGTCGTGCGGCCCACGACCCACGATACGGAGGCTAGGGTCGTTCTTGCCCTTAATGGGGTGGTTCTTCTCCGGCCCCGACCACGGCAGTCGCCAGGGTTGGAGGTCCCTGTGTCCTTTTTCACCAACTTCGAGGTCAACTCCAGAACTCTCAGTTCCTGCGACGCCGCTGGAAGCAATCGTATTGGCACTTGCCTTTCCATTGGAGACTTTCGGCGCCGTGGAGAAGGGGGACCTGCTGCCTGGGTAGCAGCTTCTCTTCCATATCAACCTACCTTGGCTTTACGCCTTGGAGAGGCCACTCAAGACCGACAACCAGAGCGCAGCACCATAGTCTCCTAAGACTGATGGATGTCTACTACTATATAGATATGATATATCTTTACAGTAGTAGGTATAGATATGGTATATCTATATATTAGTAGGTATAGATATGGTAATCTATATAGTAGTAGGCATCTACTAGTATTAGTAGTAGCAGAGCAGACCCTCTGCTGTATATACCATAGAGCAGAGGGTCTTAGTTGACATGGACTTGAAACCCCCCATATACTGCAGGTATGATGACATTTTTATGCAGGTACCTGATGTCATACGTCTGCAGTATATATATATATATATATATATATATATATNAATGATGAAGACATTGAGAACATAGAGCATGAAATACCACCAGGAGCAAGTGACCATTGTGTCCTGGTGTTAGACTACATAATGGGACTCAGAACAGTGTCCATAAGACAAGGAGTCAGAGAAGGGAGAGCAGACTATAAAAAGGAGACTACGTGAAAGTAAGAGAGTATCTGGGAAGTATACATTGGAAGGAGGACCTTAGAGAGAAGACGGTTCAGGAAATGATGGGTCAAGTCAAACTGAAGTTTGCCCAGACCACACACTAGAACGTGAAGCGACGACGACGTTTCGGTCCGTCCTGGACCATTCTCAACAACTGACCACAATACTGGACCACAATCGACTTGAGAATGGTCCAGGACGGACCGAAACGTCGTCATCCCTTCACCTTCTAGTGTGTGGTCTGGTCAAACTATTCAGCCTCGTTATTGTGACTCATCTCAAACTGAAGTACAAAGAGACAGAAGACAGATTCATAACACCATTAAGTGAAAAAGTAGAACTTATAATAACCCGGAGTTCAATAGACAGTGTCAGGAGGCAAAAGCAAAAAGCAGCAAGGAGTGGAAGAAATACAGAAGACAAAGGACAGAGGTAAACCGCAATAGATGCAACAGGGCCAGGAATGACTACATAAACATAAGAAGATTGGCAGAAAAAAATATGAAAATGATGTTGCCTCCAAAGCAAAGAGCCAACCATCCGAAACTCCTACATAACCATAGAAGAAGGAAAATGACAGAGGATGACCAAGTAACCAGGTTACGAAAAAAGGGGCGGCCAGTATACAGAAAATAATAAAGAAATGTGTGAGGAGCTCAATGCCAGCTTCCATGGAGTGTTCACTACTGAGACTGAACAGCTCCCGGAGCTAGACGAGGAAGTAGCCCCTGAAGAGAAACTTCTAAATATTAAGGTAACAGCAGAGGAAGTAAGAATACAACTAGCATCACTGGATGTAGCTACATCTTCTGGGCCTGATAGAGTATCAACATGGATGTTAAAAGACGCAGCACAGACCCTCAGCATACCTCTAGCACTAATCTTTAATGAGTCCCTTACAAGTTGGGTATTGTGCAACTGCTGGAAGAAGACTAATGTGGTGCCAATTTACAAAATAATGAGATAGAGAAGAATCGCTTAACTACAGACCAGTGTCTCTCACAAGCATCCCTTGCTAAGTACTTGAAACAATTATAAGGATAAGAATAGTTGCACACATAGAAAGAATTGGGTTTGTAAGTAAACATCAACATGGCTTTAGAGTAAGGAAATCATGCCTGACGAACCTCCTGGAGATTTATGATTGGGTAACGAAAATAAGGCAAGATAGAGATGGCTCTGCATATTTCTGGACTGCCAAAAAACCTTTAATGCAGTACCACACAGAAGACTACTATACACACTTGAGAGGCAGGCGGGAGTAGACGGAAACGCACTAACATTGGTAAAGAATTACCTGACAGACAGGTGTCAGAGAGTGACAGTGAGGGGCGAGGAGTCGGACTGGCGTAGAGTAACAAGCGGGGTGCCTCAAGGATCACTCCTGGGTCCCATACTATTCCTCATTATGTAAACGACTTGACTGTAAGAGTTGAGTGTTATATGTCAATGTTTGCAGATGACGCAAAACTAATGAGGATTGAAACAGATGAGCACTGTAAGAATCTCCAGGATGACTTTGAACAGGTTGCAAAGCTGGTCAGAGAAAGGCTGCTAGAGTTCAACACCAGCAAGTGTAATGTGGTGGAAATTGAATCAGGAGCCAGAAGACCAAACGGCCGATACGTGATGAAAAAACACTATCTCCCTATTACAACTAGAGATAAAGACCTGGGAGTGGACATAACACCAAACCTAACTCCAGAGGCTCATGTAAATAGAATAACATCAGCAGCATACTCTACGCTGCCAAAAGTCTGAACATCCTTCAGGAACTTGAATAAGGAGGCTTTTAGATCACTATATACCGCCTGTGTGAGGCCAGTCTTAGAGTATGCCGCCCCACCGTGGAGCCCCATCTAAAAAAAAACCTTAGGAAGCTCGAAAAAGTGCAGAAATTTGCAACGAGACTCGTCCCAGAGGTGCGAGGGATGAGGTACGAAGAGAGACTGAAGGAACTAAACCTGATGACGTTAGAAAGGAGGAGGGAGAGGGGAGGGACATGATACAGACATATTAAATACTTAGAGGGATTGACAGGGTGGAAACAGATGAAATGTTTACAATAAATATCAACAGAACAAGGGGGACACGGATGGAAGCTTGAGACTCAGATGAGTCATAGAGATGTTAGAAAGTTTTCCTTTAGCGTGAGGGAAGTGAGTCAATGGCATGACCTAAAGGAGCAGGTTATAGAGGCTGACACCATTCATAACTGTAAAAGCAGGTATGATAGGGAAATAGGTCAACAGTCATTGCCTTAGATAACCAACGGTTAGAAAAGCGGGTTCCAAGAGCTAGAGTTCAATCTTGCAGAGGCTCATATAGATGAAGGCATACACACACACCAACAACAACAACAACAACAACAACAACTGTGCCACAACAAGCGAGATAAAGCCCTCCAGAAGTATGAGAGATAAACAAGAGAGGTGGGAGAGAATGTGAGTTGTGAGAAAACTTTAATGAGAGCGATGTCCAGTTTTTCTCATAGCGAGGTGTCGACGGAGAAAAACTGCTCACTTAACTTGTCTCAAGTGTAGGAAGTTACTGGGGAGATGAGGGAGGGAGGGAGGGGTTATGGAGGGAAGGGGGGTGAGGGAGAGGGCGGGAGGGAGTTAGACAGGACCACAAAACTTTCAGAGACTGAAATATGAAATATCGGCAAATACAACCTGACTTGTACTCACCTAGTTGTACTCACCTAGTTGTGCTTGCGGGGGTTGAGCTCTGGCTCTTTGGTCCCGCCTCTCAACCGTCAATCAACAGGTGTACAGTTTCCTGAGCCTAATGGGCTCTATCATATCTACACTTGAAACTGTGTATGGAGTCAGCCTCCACCACATCGCTTCCTAATGCATTCCATTTGTCAACCACTCTGACACTAAAAAAGTTCTTTCTAATATCTCTGTGGCTCATTTGGGCACTCAGTTTCCACCTGTGTCCCCTAGTGCGTGTGCCCCTTGTGTTAAACAGCCTGTCTTTATCAACCCTGTCGATTCCCCTGAGAATCTTGAATGTGGTGATCATGTCCCCCCTAACTCTTCTGTCTTCCAACGAAGTGAGGTTTAATTCCTGCAGTCGCTCCTCGTAGCTCATACCTCTCAGCTCGGGTACTAGTCTGGTGGCAAACCTTTGAACCTTTTCCAGTTTAGTCTTATGCTTGACTAGATAGGGACTCCATGCTGGAGCCGCATACTCCAGGATTGGTCTGACATATGTGGTATATAATGTTCTGAAAGATTCCTTACACAAGTTTCTAAAGGCCGTTCTTATGTTAGCCAACCTGGCATATGCTGCTGATGTTATCCTCTTGATATGAGCTTCAGGGGACAGGTCTGGCGTGATATCAACCCCCAGGTCTTTCTCTCTCTCTGACTCTTGAAGTATTTCATCTCCCAAATGATACCTTGTATCTGGTCTCCTGCTTCCTACCCCTATCTTCATTACATTACATTTGCTTGGGTTAAACTCTAACAGCCATTTGTTCGACCATTCCTGCAGCTTGTCCAGGTCTTCTTGAAGTCTCAAGCTGTCCTCCTCTGTCTTAATCCTTCTCATAATTTTGGCGTCGTCAGCAAACATTGAGAGGAATGAGTCTATACCCTCTGGGAGATCATTTACGTATATCAGAAACAGTGTGTGTGTGTGTGTGTGTGTGTGTGTGTGTGTGTGTGTGTGTGTGTGTGTGTGTGTGTGTGTGTGTGTGTGTGTGTGTGTGTGTGTGTGTGTCTGGTGTACACACACACACACACAAAAGGGGCTTCGCGGGTGAGTGGGGCAGCCGAGGCCCCGATCTGCGGTCGTAGTCCTAAGGGCCGGGTTCGATCCCTGACAGTGGCAGAAACAAATGGGTAGAGTTTCTTTCACCCTGATGCGCTGTTCACTTAGCAGTAAATAGGTACCTGGGAGTTAGACAGCTGCTACATGCTGCTTCCTGGGATGTGTGTGCGTGTTTGCGCGCGCACGTAAGATAAATATACGTAGTAGAC
>WNGS01159115.1:0-14084 GCA_020271785.1 Procambarus virginalis
ACATGATCACCACCTACAAAGTTCTCAGTGGAATTGACAGGTTGGACAAAGACAAACAATTTATCATGCGTGGAACACGAACAAAGGGACACAGGTGGAACCGTAGTACCTAAATGAGCCACAGAAATATTATAAATAATTTGTTCAGTGTCAAAATCGTTAACAAATTGAGGCATTAGTCAGTGATGTGGTGGAGGCAGACTCGATACACAGTTTCAAATGTAGATATGATAAAGCCCAGTAGACTCAGGAATCTGTACACCAGTTGATTGCTAGTTGAGGGGCAGGACCAAAGAGCCAGAGCTCAACCCCCACAAGCACAACTAGATGAGTACATATTCACATACACATATATGCTTACGTCTCTCTTATTTTGACAGGGTAAAATAGCTGCTAAAGATACTAGTGTTGTTAACAAGCACTCAACCACAGAAGGCAATTAAGGTGCTCATCAAAGAGGTAATATACTCCACCAGCATGAAGGGCTCTTTTAGAAGCCTCTCCATCCCTAAATCCCAAAAGCAAATGGGTAAGTATTATATTGTTTGAATATTTCATGTTGCCTGGCTTCGTCCACCGGCGGACCGCCCTAACGCCTCAGGAAGACAATTTTATTTATGTTTTTTTAAGAGAGACATAAACATAGAGAGACCGTTTGTAAAATGACAGAGACAAATAGAATAAGAAACAGATATTCAGGCAGATATAGACACAGAAAGCGACAGAGACAGACTTACAGAGAAAGAAGGTCGATCAGGACAGAAACAGGAAGACAGAGCAAGACAAACAACACTCAGAAACAGAGACAGTCAAAGAGAAAGTCAGAAGCAGACAGACAGAGACAGACACAGAGACAGAGTTCGAGAGAGTATTACGAAAAAGGAAGGGCAAGTGACTTATCAGGGGAATGCGCCAAGCCATTACGACAATATAACCCTGGGAATGGGTCAGGATAAGGATTTGGGATGGAACGAGGGAAGGAATGGTGCCCAACCACTTGGACGATCGGGGATTGAACGCCGACTTGCATGAAGCGAGACCGGAGAGGGAAACGTTGAAAGAGGAGAGAACAGAAGGGAGAATATCTGAAAAGAGAAAATAGAGTAGGGAACCCGCTGGAAAGGGGGAAAGAGGAGGCGATAGGAGAAACAGAGGATGAAATTGGGAGAGAGGGTGAAGCGGGGCAAGAGAGAGAAGGAGAAGAGAGGAGTGGAAGGGGTAGATGGGAAGAAGGGGGGGGAGGAGTTGTAAAGAGAAATGATATTAGTATATTTTTTATAGCAGTCTTTCCTGAAGGTATATCATATTGAACGTGACCAAAAGGGTGAAATTAATGATTCTAAAACGAATCTTTTCTATTTTAATTCAATTTGTCTTCATTTGAGAAGGAAGTTAATAAATTAACTCTCTAAACTTCATTTCCAGATTTTTATTTAAAGTTTAAGAGATGCGTTTCATTAACTTTTTACTTAACATTGTCAAAGGCAGAGCTGGAAAGAGATAAAATTGATTGATTGATGAAGGTAAAGACCCCAAGAGGTTGCATGGGCATGAATATACCGTAAAAAAATAAAATTGACTTGCTGCATGTTATGTACCCGAGGATGAAGTGGAGGTGAAGAAGGTCCTCCTCATTTATAGGTCCAGTGAGTCATGTCACTGTGGTGTTGGCATGATGGCTGGTGCAGTGTGCTGGGTGTTCCGTCGTGGTCTGGTGGTTGGCAGTCATGATGGCTGGTGCAGTGTGCTGTGTGTTCCGTCGTGGTCTGGTGGTTGGCAGTCATGACGGCTGGTGCAGTGTGCTGGGTGTTCCGTCGTGGTCTGGTGGTTGGCAGTCATGATGGCTGGTGCAGTGTGCTGTGTGTTCGGTCGTGGTCTGGAGGTTGGCAGTCATGATGGTTGGTGCAGTGTGCTGGGTGTTCCGTCGTGGTCTGGAGGTTGGCAGTCATGATGGTTGGTGCAGTGTGCTGTGTGTTCCGTCGTGGTCTGGTGGTTGGCAGTCATGACGGCTGGTGCAGTGTGCTGGGTGTTCCGTCGTGGTCTGGTGGTTGGCAGTCATGATGGCTGGTGCAGTGTGCTGGGTGTTCCGTCGTGGTCTGGTGGTTGGCAGTCATGATGGCTGGTGCAGTGTGCTGTGTGTTCCGTCGTGGTCTGGTGGTTGGCAGTCATGATGGCTGGTGCAGTGTGCTGTGTGTTCCGTCGTGGTCTGGTGGTTGGCAGAGTGTAAGGTGGTAGTAGCAGGCTACTGACGCCTGGCTTCGTGTGCTTGTGGCCTCGCCCAGGTCCAGTCTGCTGTTGTCGCTGTGTACGTCCATTATTTGGGTGTTGTTTGTGAGTGTATCTCTGGTGAAGGTCTGGTTATGTGACATAACTAGACCATCACCAGAGTGAGAGGTCACTCACTCTCCACACTGTTGGCTGTAGTTGTACACTCTCTACACTGTTGGCTGTAGTTGTACACTCTCCACACTGTTGGCTGTAATTGTACACTCTCCACACTGTTGGCTGTAGTTGTACACTTTCCACACTGTTGGCTGTAGTTGTACACTCTCCACACTGTTGGCTGTAGTTGTACACTAACCACACTGTTGGCTGTAGTTGTACACTCTCCACACTGTTGGCTGTAGTTGTACACTCTCCACACTGTTGGCTGTAGTTGTACACTCTCCACACTGTTGGCTGTAGTTGTACACTCTCCACACTGTTGGCTGTAGTTGTACACTCTCCACACTGTTGGCTGTAGTTGTACACTATCCACACTGTTAACTGTAGTTGTACACTCTCCACACTGTTGGCTGTAGTTGTACACTCTCCACACTGTTGGCTGTAGTTGTACACTCACCACACTGTTGGCTTTAGTTGTACACTCTCCACACTGTTGGCTGTAGTTGTACACTCTCCACACTGTTGGCTGTAGTTGTACACTCTCCACACTGTTGGCTGTAGTTGTACACTCTCCACACTATGCCAGAGTGAAGTGAGTGTGCACTACTGCTCCTGTAGTAGCGCACACACTACGACCATCCGTGACCGTTGGTCACGGATGGTCGTGTGGTTAAAGTACCTGGTACGTCAGTTGCATAGTGCTCCTGGCTGTTTGAGTACGAATTCTTCTGCGGTGTGGAGTTTTAGGACGTCTGAGAGCTGGGTGGACAGAGCCTCGGATTCGTTGTCCTGAGGTTCCTGGTTCGATTCCCGGTGGAGGCGGAGACAAATGTCAAAATATTTCTTTCGCTCTGATGCCCCTGTTAGCTAGCAGTAAATAGGTACCTGTTAGTTAGACAGCTGCCACGGGCTGCTTCCGGGGGGTGTGTAACAAAAAGGAGGCCTGGTCGAGGACCGGGCCGCGGGGACGCTAAGCCCCCGAAATCATCTCAATGTAACCTCAAGACAACTGTTCAATGCTCAGTGTTATAGTGTCGTTAGAAGTAAAACTACTTTTTGTTATTATACTATGAACAATTCTCATAATATATTATAGCCTCCACGGATTGGCTAATGCGGCCAAAACAATTTACGTAACTTATCCATGGGATAAAAATTATAATATTGACTTAAATTGAGGGTTCAGGCTCTGTATAATAAACATTTTGTGAAGATGATCAATTACTCGAGAATTGTGATTGTGAAACTGGTCATGTGGGTCAAGAAATGTGAAAAGTACAACAATCATGTGTGGATACAAGCGCTGGGTACTGTGTGGTTTACTTAATACAACCCATTGTTGAGGTTGTAGTTAATACATCCTGTCATCAAGCTATGTTCACTCCATCCAGCAGACTACCCCAGAGACGCATTTAACAATGTTAACGTTGTTAACAAGATGGTCGCTCACAACAGTAATTTTCCCAGTTGATTAAATGCAATTAATGTCCCCCCCCCCACCTTCCCCCCCCCACACCAAAGAAAAAAACATAAAGTCTAGTTAAAGTTATCCGACACGACGTTGACAGTGACGCCAGAGGAATGACCAGACAGTTGACAGTGACGCCGGAGGAACGACATGACCGTTGACAGTGACGCCGGAGGAACGACCAGACCGTTGACAGTGACGCCAGAGGAACGACCATACCGTTGACAGTGACGCCAGAGGAACGACCAGACCGTTGACAGTGACGCCAGAGGAACGACCATACCGTTGACAGTGACGCCAGAGGAACGACCAGGCCGTTGACAGTGACGCCAGAGGAACGACCAGACCGTTGACAGTGACGCCAGAGGAACGACCAGACCGTTGACAGTGACGCCAGAGGAACGACCATACCGTTGACAGTGACGCCAGAGGAACGACCAGACCGTTGACAGTGACGCCAGAGGAACGACCAGACCGTTGACAGTGACGCCAGAGGAACGACCAGGCCGTTGACAGTGACGCCAGAGGAACGACCAGACCGTTGACAGTGACGCCAGAGGAACGACCAGGCCGTTGACAGTGACGCCAGAGGAGCGACCAGGCCGTTGACAGTGACGCCAGAGGAGCGACCAGACTCGTGCTCGTGTGGCACCCAACGTGACTCGTGTGGCACCTGACTCGTGTGGCACCCGTGACTCGTGTGGCACCCCACGTGACTCGTGTGGCACCCCACGTGACTCGTGTGGCACCCACGTGACTCGTGTGGCACCCCACGTGACTCGTGTGGCACCCCACGTGACTCGTGTGGCACCCCACGTGACTCGTGTGGCACCCCACGTGACTCGTGTGGCACCCCACGTGACTCGTGTGGCACCCCACGTGACTCGTGTGGCACCCCACGTGACTCGTGTGGCACCCCACGTGACTCGTGTGGCACCCCACGTGACTCGTGTGGCACCCCACGTGACTCGTGTGGCACCCCACGTGACTCGTGTGGCACCCCACGTGACTCGTGTGGCACCCCACGTGACTCGTGTGGCACCCCACGTGAGAACACTGTTAAGCCTGCCATGTGATGCTAATGTTATTCACTTCCATGACTCTTGTAATACTCTTGAGAGAGTCTCCTTACTGGTCTTTTTCCTCTTATGACGTACGAATATGTCCTCTTTATATAATGAAGAAGTTAGAGTTCTTATCTCACTTGTCCCTATCCTTATTAGTATATATTTCTTTAAGGTTAGAGTCCAGTAAACATTTTCCAACCACCATTAGAATGGGTGTCTACCTCATCTATTAAAATATCATTCTTTCATCTATTATTTTTCTTCTCTTTAATGTCACGGCACTGACATTAGAATGATAAATAAAACTCTTATTTTATTTCGGCAAGAAGACTGGAAGGAGAACAGACCCACAGGGATCTCCACCTATTATTTCTCTTCGCTACCTCATCTCTCCTAGTGATCCTTTCTGCTGTTACAGAGAGACGTTCTCAGGCCCAACTGTATCTCTCCTGCAGATCCACCGACCACTTTGTCTGGCTTGAGAAGCGTCTCTTGTTTGAGACAGTACCGAAAGCTCTCTGATAACAAAGGACATATTGGGCTCATCAGTCTTTCTCTAGTGGGATTTTCACATGTTTTTCAATCACCTCTGATTCCATGCAGAAGTTTAATTTCTTGTTCAATCATTGTTGCTCCTTACGCACCTCTAAGGCTCTCCTTGACCCACCCTGAGACAGCGTCACAGCTGAACCGAAAGCTCATGTTCACTTAACACGATAAACGTTCGTGTTACACCCAAGCTCTCAAGTTTCTCTTTGATGCAGTAATAATCTAGAAACAAGATCTTTCTATTAGTAGTAGTCCCGAATCTTGAATCAATCTAAAGAAACTTTTTTAAGAGAGTTAAGCACCGTATTAAGTTGTTTAACAATGTTTCATTTGCTTATTTCATGATGCACGGTGAGGGCCCTTCTGTTGGAAATTTCCAACACTTATCATCTATTGTTATATTATAATAAATTATCATCACCTTACTAATTGCAGTAGTTATTAACACCACTAACAGTAGTGTTAATATAATTTATTCTGAGCATATTGCTGATAATATGACTCCTGATCATGTAAAATCGAGAGTTATTAATTGAAATTATTTCATAACAGTTTTTATTCTGTTACGATTGAATGCTCTGGAGAAATATAAATATCATCTCCATTTCTAGCTAGAGATCATTTATCGAGAATATTATAATTATTAAATCCCTATAATTGCAACCCAGTTCATATTACCGTATTTCATCCATAATTGCGCGGAAAAGAATAATTCGTGATTAATAATTTCTGTGATGAATGCGAGAGCGGGTTGGGGAGGAGGCGGCGACGCCATTACTCAGGAAGACTTGGTCACGAGGCAGCGTTGGTGAGGCACATGGCAGCTGCTGGGAGTTCTTATCGACAAGAATTACGTTGATACCCAGTTAATAAGTGACAATTACTTGCCTATGTGTTCTCTAGTGCCTCGTCAGTTAATAACACTTCGACAATTGGAACCAGGACTCGTAATTAAGTGTGCACAGCAGTGAACATTGAGACTGGCAGACGCGAATTTCGGCAGACCTCAGTATTTGATACGCTCACCTAAGTATTATCCTGTTATTGATGCATCAAAGTAGGTAGTACATTTGTGAGTAGTTTGTCGTCAGGAAGAATGAACATCAAAAATAACATGTTAGTACTGTTTATCACTCATCTCAGTTTCATGAATATCTGAACATAATTTGTAGCCTAGTCAATCGCTACTTTACATTCCTTTGCTTACAGCGTGTATTTGAAGTGCCAGCAAGATTCTCATCAATCGTGTTATTTACCTCGAGTTCTTTCTCTATGGGGATTCCGTGACCACGAGGACGAATGATGAACTGGCGTTAGAAATCGTCTTACAGCTAAGACACATTTTTTCGTACAAATTTATTCAACTTGATTATTGATTCTATATGATTCACCTACAATTTTCTATTGAATAATTATTGCCAGATTTGGTACTTAATGTTTATGCTCTAACTATGCTCAGTATTTATGCTCAGTGATTAATGATGATTAATGATCATAATGATAATATTCAGGACTTGATTTATCATATATTTGAATATTGTAGTTAGATTTACCATGTATTTAACCCAACAATGAACTAGTGACGAACCACACTGGTTCCTAGATATATATGAACTTCTAGAAATAACCCCCCAATGTTGATATGTGAGGCTTGGCTTTAATTAATAATTACAGTCTTCATTTATTTCAAGTGATTATTCATTAAATGAGTTTCCATAGATACTGGTTCTCTAGTGTCATTCAAACGATCACTTTTATTTGTTTTCCCTCTTTTCTCAAAAGTGGGTGGTCCTTCGAGTTATTTCAATACAATAATTAAATAATTTAATTTCTGAGTTCAAGCCCCAGATACCCAACACCTTCTGGGCTTGTGAAGGTCTTCACATTCCGTTTATTTTGTCGTCACCTGTAATTTTAAGTGAAAGTTTCATTCCCTTCAATTCTAGGTATTTTGAGTGAAGAAAAAACTCTATAAAATATTTAAACTATAAATTGTACAAGCGCTGTTGTTTGTTATTATTAAAAATTATAGGAAATAAAACCTTAAATTTATTTGGTTATTTTAAATAGTAAAGTTGGGGTCGTTTACCAATTACGCAATATAAACATCATTCCCTGAAAAATTATTTGAACCACAGAAAACAATCCCAAAGATTTAATCAATATGATGGTAACCGGAAGCAAAGAATTACCTATGAAACCATGAGAATTCTAAACACTTAGACATATACCACGTGGTACAATAATGAACGTGGGATGACTGGATTGTTTCAAGCGACAGTCACACACACGCACATATGGGGTAAGAGTAATTGGGAATAAATAAAAGCTGCCTCATATAGGCCAGGAAACCCGCAGTTTTCTTCAACCTCATATCCCAAATGTTATGAGAATATCTGATTATATTTTATGAAACATGAGAAGCACTTTTGTTTGCATAAGGAGATTGTAGAAATATTCCTCATTAAATTAAAATCTAAAAGAAAATTTATATATGAAGTAACGTTTACTTAGCGAAAGCCAATTAAGAAAGATGGAAGTTATATTTAGGAAGCTAATTGGTCATTAGGAACGTTTTCACTGTGGCCAAAGGAAAGGCAAGACTTTGGGATCACTTTCGGAAATTATCTTAATCGTTGGTGCCGTTTTAAGGTAGTTATGTAATTAGCCACACAGAGCTGGAGACACCCCCTCTTACCCAAGAGACATGGCTGGGGACACCCCTACCCCAGAGACACAGAGAGGACCCACCTGCCCCAGAGACATGCAGGGGACCCCCCATACCCCTAGGGAAATGCCAGGGACCCCCTACCCCAGAGACATGGCTGGGACTCCCCCCTACCCCAGTGATATGGCAGGGACCCCCCCCCTACCCCAGATACATGGCTGGGACCCCCCTACCCCAGAGACATGGCTGGGACCCCCCTACCCCAGAAACATGGCTGGGACTCCCCCAACCCCAGAAACATGGCTGGGACCCCCTTACCCCAGAGACATGGCGGGGATCCCCCTACCCCAGATACATAGCGAGGACCCACCTGCCCCCGAAACATGGCTGGGACCCCCCCTACCCCAGAGACATGGCTGGGACCCCCCCTACCCCAGAGACATGGTTGGGACCCCCTTACCCCAGAGACATGGCTGGGACCCCCCTACCCCAGAGATACGGCTGGGATCCCCCTACCCCAGAGACATGGCTGGGACCCCCCTACCCCAGAGACATGGCTGGGACCCCCCTACCCCAGAGACATAGCTGGAGAAAACCTATACCCAGAGACATGGCTGGGACCCCCTACCCCAGAGATATAGCTGGGACCACCCAACCCCAGAGATATAGCTGGGACCCCCCTACCCCAGAGATATAGCTGGGACCCCCCCCAACCTCAGAGACATAGTTGGGACCCACTACCGCAGAGACATTGCGGGAACCTCCCTACTCCAGAGACATGGCTGGGGACCCCCCTCTACCCCAGAGACATACAGGGGACCCCATTACTCCAGAGAAATGGCGGGGACCCACCCTACCCCAGAGGACCCCCCCCTGCTCCAGAGAAATGGCGGGGACCCCCCTACCCCAGAGACATGGCGGGGACCCCCTACCCCAGAGACATAGCGGAGACCCCCCTCTACACCAGAGACATGGCGGGGACCCCCCTACCCCAGAGACATGGCGGGGACCCCCCTACCCTAGAGACATGGCGGGGACCCCCCTACCCCAGAGACATGGCGGGTCCCCCCTACCCCAGAGACATGGCGGGGACCCCGCTACCCCAGAGACATGGCGGGGACCCCCCTACCCCAGAGACATTGCGGGGACCCCCCTAACCCCAGAGACATGGCGGGGACCCCCCTACCCCAGAGACATGGCGGGGACCCCCCTAACCCCAGAGACATGGCGGGGACCCCCCTACCCCAGAGACATGGCGGGGACCCCCCTAACCCCAGAGACATGGCGGGGACCCCCCTAACCCCAGAGACATGGCGGGGACCCCCCTACCCCAGAGACATGGCGGGGACCCCCCTAACCCCAGAGACATGGCGGGGACCCCCCTAACCCCAGAGACATGGCGGGTCAATAATTGCTTCAGTTTAATTATTAGATTCTCACGACCAAATAAATTGTTACTCTGTGAGCACCACAAGACGAGGAGTACCCACAGAGTAGCTCTGTGAGCACTACGAGACGAGGAGTACCCACAGAGTAGCTCTGTGAGCACCTCAAGACGAGGAGTACCCACAGAGTAGCTCTGTGAGCACCACGAGACGAGGAGTACCCACAGAGTAGCTCTGTGAGCACCTCAAGACGAGGAGTACCCACAGAGTAGCTCTGTGAGCACCTCAAGACGAGCAGTACCCACAGAGTAGCTCTGTGAGCACCTCAAGACGAGGAGTACCCACAGAGTAGCTCTATGAGCACCTCAAGACGAGGAGTACCCACAGAGTAGCTCTGTGAACACCACAAGACGAGGAGTATCCACAGAGTAGCTCTGTGAGCACCTCAAGACGAGCAGTACCCACAGAGTAGCTCTGTGAGCTCCTCAAGACCAGGAGTACCCACAGAGTAGCTCTGTGAGCACCTCAAGACGAGGAGTACCCACAGAGTAGCTCTGTGAGCACCTCAAGACGAGCAGTACCCACAGAGTAGCTCTGTGAGCACCACAAGACGAGGAGTACCCACAGAGTAGCTCTGTGAGCACCTCAAGACGAGCAGTACCCACAGAGTAGCTCTGTGAGCTCCTCAAGACCAGGAGTACCCACAGAGTAGCTCTGTGAGCACCTCAAGACGAGGAGTATCCACAGAGTAGCTCTGTGAGCTCCTCAAGACGAGGAGTACCCACAGAGTAGCTCTATGAGCTCCTCAAGACCAGGAGTACCCACAGAGTAGCTCTGTGAGCACCTCAAGACGAGGAGTATCCACAGAGTAGCTCTGTGAGCTCCTCAAGACGAGGAGTACCCACAGAGTAGCTCTGTGAGCACCTCAAGACGAGGAGTACCCACAGAGTAGCTCTGTGAGCACCTCAAGACGAGGAGTATCCACAGAGTAGCTCTGTGAGCACCTCAAGACGAGGAGTACCCACAGAGTATCTCTGTGAGCACCACGAGACGAGGAGTTATCTTGAGATGATTTCGGGGCTTTAGTGTCCCCGCGGCCCGGTCCTCGACCAGGCCTCCACACCCAGGAAGCAGCCCGTAACATCTGACTAACACCCAGGTACCTATTTACTGCTAGGTAACAGGGGCATAGGGTGAAAGAAACTCTGCCCATTGTTTCTCGCCGGCGCCCAGGATCGAACCCGGGACCACAGGATCACAGTCCAGCGTGCTGTCCGCTCGGCCGACCGGCTCCATGTACCCACAGAGTAGACCCAACTCCTATAGTGTTGTCAGAGAGTATACCCAATGATCTTTTTGTTACTTGATATGTTGATTAGCGTAAACGTCAGTCATAATGAAGTTGATAAAGTAGTGTGCAATTATAAATGAAGAACAATTAATATGTCACAAATGTTTTGTAGACCATTTCGTTGATGCATGGCGGCTCACCTTCATTTTTAGTTAAATTTTTGACATATCCGGTTCAGTGTCCGTTATCGATGATCCGTTTCTACGGCACCCATTATTGCTTTCTTGAGTTCCTTGTCAACTTGCCGTAAAATGGAGGTGTGTGTGTGCAACCTGTCCTCTTAAAAAGAACGTCGCATTTGGCCGTTTGCTCGTATGGCCGAATTTCGACGTAATTTGAAAATGAAAAAAAAATATGAAAATAAATTTTGGATTTTTTTTTCAACAACAGTAAGTTAAGGGTCCTCTGATAGGTTAGGTGGGCAGGAAATTCTCTTAAAGTTTCAAAACGTTATGAAAAACGTTAATTTAAAGTGTCCTCTCAGAACCTCTGCGCGTACGCCGGACGACTCAAATAGAAAACGGAACAGAACGTCACTTTTGTGAGTCGATTTCATTTCAAATTACGTCGAAATTTGGCCATATCACGCAAACGAGCCAAAAGTGACGTTCTTTTTAAGAGTACGGGTTGGTGTGTGTGTGTGTGTGTTTATTTATATACTATTAATTGTGCCTCAGGAGATAGATTAGGTGTTACGTCCACGCCCAGGTCTTTTTCTCGCGTCGTCACAGGGAGGCAGTTCCCCTTCATTGTGTACTGTCCCTTTATTCTCCTATCACCTAGTCCCATTTCCATAACTTTACATTTGCTCGTGTTGAACTCCAGTAGCAATTTCTCTGACCATCTCTGCAACCTGTGCAAGTCCTCTTCGAGCATCCTACAATCCTCATCTGTCACAACTCTTCTCATTAACTTAGCGTCATCCACGAACATTGACATGTAGGATTCTACTGCTGTAAACATGTCGTTAACATATATTAGAAATAGAATTGGTCCAAATACCGATCCTTGTGGTACTCCACTCGTTACTGTTCGCCAGTCTGACTTCTCGCCCCTTACCGTAACTCTCTGGCTCCTTCCGGTTAGGTTGTTCCTTATCCATGCTAGGGCCTTTTCTCCCATTCCCGCCTGCCTCTCGAGTTTGAATAGCAGTCTCATGTGCGATACTATATAAAAGGCTTTTGGCAGTCCAGGAATATGCAGTCTGCCCAACCTTCTCTGTCCTGTCTTATCTTCGTTATTTTTTCATAGAATTCCAGAAGGTTTGTTAGGCAAGATTTCCCTTTCCAGAACCCATGTTGATTTTTGTTTACAAACCTAACGTTCTCCAGATGTGCAACCAGTCTTAGCTAAATTATTCTCTCAAGAATTTTACAGGGGATGCTTGTCAGTGTCTATAGTTAAGTGCCTCCTCCCTATCACCTTTTTTGAAAATCGGTACAACATTTGCCTTCTTCCAGTAATTGGGCAATTCTCCCGACATAAGTAATTCAATAAAGATCTTTGCCAGAGGAACGCTGAGGACGTGTGCTGCCTCTTTAGTATCCATGGTGATACTTTGTCTGGTCCAAGCGCTTTAGTTGCATCCAGTGTTGTCAATTGTTGTTTCATTACCTCCTGTGCTTTCACCTCTATATCTGGTAGCCTTTCATCACAGGTTATCTCTTCTAACAATAGGAGCTGCTCAGGCTCGGTTGTGAAAACTCCATGGAAACTGGCATTCAGTGCCTCGCAGAGTTCCTTATCAATTTCTGTATATGCTCCTCTGCTTTCCTTAGTCTTGTCACTTGGACGTTCACCGATATTTTTCTTCTTATATGACTGTGTAGTAATTTAGGTTGGTTTTTCGTTTTGATGGCAATATCGTTCTCATAGTTTCTTCCGATGTTAATGTAATCGTTCCTAGCTCTGTTGCATCTGATCCTGTTGTCCTCATGTCCTTTGTCACTTGAGGAGGACAGCTTGAGGCTTCAAGAAGACCTGGCAAGCTGCAAGAATGGTCGAACAAATGGTTCTTAGAGTGTAACCCCAGCAAATGTATGCAATGAAGATAGGGGATAGGAAGCAGGAGACCAGATTCAAGGTATCATTGGGAGATGAAATACTTCAAGAGTCAGAGAGAGAGAAAGACCTGGGGGTTGATATCACGCCAGACCTGTCCCCTGAAGCTCATATCAAGAGGATAACATCAGCAGCATGTACCAGGTTAGCTAACATAAGAAACGGTCTTTAGGAACTTGTGTAAGGAATCTTTCAGAACATTATATAACATATGTCATACCAATCTTGGAGTATGCGGCTCCAGCATGGAGTCCATATCGAGTCAAGCATAAGACTAAAACTGAAAAAGGTTCAAAGTACTAGGTGAGTACAACTTGGTGAGTACAACTAGTGTACAGTACACCACACCACTCACACACATGAGTGTGAAATTGGTGACACACAAATAGTAAACAGAATGATAAAAATTGACAGGAAGATTTCCTGAGACCTGGAACTTCAAGAACAAGAGGTCATAAAATAAATGGCTAACACAGATGCCGAAGAAATAAATAAGAATCACTTTCGCAAACAGAGTGGTAGTAAGGTTGGAACAAGTTGAGGGAGAAGGTGGTGGAGGCCAAGCGTCAGTAGTTTCAAAGCGTTATATGACAAAGAGTGCTGGGAAGACGAGACACCACGACGCGTATCTCTCATCCGTAACTACACTTAGTAATTACACTTAGGTATTACAGTGCGTGTGTGTGTACTCACCTGTGTTGTGCACTCACCTATATGTACTCACCTAGTTGTGCTTGCGGGGGTTGAGCTCTGGCTCTTTGGTCCCGCCTCTCAACCGTCAATCAACTGGTGTACAGGTTCCTGAGCCTATTGGGCTCTATCATATCTACCACTGAAACTGTCTATGGAGTCAGCCTTACCACATTACTTCCTAATGCAATCCTTTTGTCAACCACTCTGACACTAAAAAGTTCCTTCTAATATCTCTGTGGCTCATTTGGGCACTCAGTTTCCACCTGTGTCCCCTAGTGCGTGTGCCCTTGTGTTAATAGCCTGTCTTTATCAATCCTGTCGATTCCCTTGAGAATCTTGAATGTGGTGATCATGTCCCCCCCTAACTCTTGTCTTCAAACGAAGTGAGGTGTAATTCCCGTACTCTCTCATCGTAGCTCATACCTCTCAGATCGAGTACTAGTCTAGTGGCAAACCA
>WNGS01159119.1:0-12044 GCA_020271785.1 Procambarus virginalis
TATAAAAAAAAGAAAGTAAAAAAAAAGAATGACTGCGTGTTGGATAATCTGTGGTAAGGTATGGGAAGAGACATAAAACACAATAATAAACAATGCTTTTTAATAACACTAAGAAACAAATTGAAATAAAGGCAAAATCTTGGCTTAATGGAGCAGAACAACAAGTGGAAAAATAACTGAACATAAAACTGAATTACGTTAAAGGGAGGAGAAGTGACAGGAAATAACAAGGATAATAATATTAGTGCTGGGAATATATGCGCTAGCTATAAACCTCTATTTGATCACACAAGGTGGGTCAAGTAGGTGTTCACAGCAGGAGCACAAGGTATATTCTGGCTGGTAGGGCTGCAAGGGAGTCCAACATTGACTGGCGAGGAATGTGATTGGCGTGGAGCTGGAGTGGTGTGTTGGTGAACGGCCAATCAAAATGCAGGACGGCCACAAGTCGGTAGTTTGGCTGGGAGCAGCAGTTGCGGGTCGACCAGGTGTGCAGAAGTGGGGGGGGGGAAGGAGGGAGTTGCAGGTGCGTGTGGCTGTCTTGATATATATGTTAAGCCACTATAAAACGTATCTTGCATATTGTTGAGAATGTGACTATGGGAAGATATAGCAGGCTAAATCTCTGAGAAGAGATTATCGTCACAACTCTCCCCTGAAGCCTGCGGTTCTAGCAGAGTCAGGTTCACGGGAGGTAGAGTGGGAGGTGGAGCAGGCTCTACCTCAGTGATGCTGGAGAGGACGTCTGATATGATGTAGTCAGACTTCTGGGTGTAGCAATCTCCAGGCTGAAATGATGTAGCTGGCCAGCCCATTATAGAAGTAGTCGATGGTTGAGTTGGGCTGTCTGTAGGAAATGAAGATGGTTGTGGTCCATGTAGATGGTGGTGGACTGAGTACTTTGCTGGTATGGAGCAAAGTGTTGCCCGTTCAGGACGACGAGTAGCTCCTTGTTGCTCGTGGTGTCGTTTATGGTAGTTGGTACATATAGTCTCTTCGCCTTGTTGTACTAGGTCACCCACGTTGCCGGTACCACTGGCGTCGATATGGAGGATGGGAGACTTGGTGATATCTGGTGAGGCGAGAGATGTATTAGAATATGATAGAGGAGCACAATTATGGTGTTGAAAATGATGGTGAAAGTCAGTAAGGATTTCCGAATTAGAAAGCGCTGTCTCAGTGTCAGTGTTTTCGGAAGGAGAAGTAGGGAAGGTCTCACTGTGGCTGTATGGACCAGTAAATGAGGTGAAATTGGTTAACACAGTGGGAGGAACCCCTTGATAGGGCTTGAGTAGATTGATGTGGCACAGCTGGGTCTTCCGCCGCCTATCGGGGGTCTCGAGAACGTAGTTGAAGTTGTTCCGGCACTCCTTAACACGGTAGGGTCCTGAGAACCTGTTCTGCAAAGGAGAACCTGGGATAAGGAAATAGGCAAGAACTAAGTCTCCCGGTTTAAACTTCCTTACTTTGCAGTGCTGGTCGTAACGAGTCTTCATCCTCTCCTGGGCTTTCTGTAGGTTGTTGCTTGCAAAGGAATGGACCCTCTCTAGAATGTGTCGGAGATTTTGGAGATACTGGGGCACACTCTGATGCTCACTGAAGGTGTCATCACGTAGAGAATCCTTGAAAGCCTTGAGAGGTGTACGGCACTTACGTTCGTAGAGCATCTCATAAGGAGATACTCCTAGTGACTCGTTGGGAAGCCTTCTGAAAATACACATGATGAGATCAATTTGCCTATCCCAATCCTTTGAGGTCTCATTGCAAAACTTTTTTAAGAGTGCCTTGATGGTTTGATGACTACGCTCGAGAGAACCCTGTGAAGCAGGATGATAGGGGCTGGACAGTACCTGTTTGATGTTGAACTCCTCCAGAGTCCGTTTGAAGAGATCACTGGTGAAGTTGGTGCCACAGTCGCTCTGAATCTCCCTCGGAAATCCATACTGGGTGAAGATTTTCAGTAGATTCTTCACCACTGTAGCAGCCGTAATATTTTTCACTGGAACTGCTATCGGAAATCTGGTGGTAGGACACAGGATGGTTAAGATATAGGCGTTGCCTGCACTGGTCCGAGGCAAAGGACCAACACAGTCAATAATAAGCTTGTGGAACGGTTCCTCAGGCACCTGGATGGGTATCAGTGGTGCTCTGGGAATGGAAACGTTCGGTTTCCCGGCTAACTGACACACGTGGCATGTTGAACATACTTCTTTACATCGTTAACCATACCTGGCCAGTAGTAGTCTTGTCGAATTCCATGGTAAGTCTTGTTGAACCCGTAGTGTGACAATGCTCCGTGGGCCAGGTGTAGAATCGTGGGCCGCAGGCTGGTAGGAATCACTAGTTGTTCAACGTCTGCCCAATCGTCCTCGTCCTTCAGTTTACTGGGTCTATACCTGCGATAGAGTAATTCGTTCTCCATAAAGAACCCAGGAACACTGTCGGATTGGGTTTCAGCCTGAAAGAATAATGGTGTCAAGGTAAGATCATCTCTCTGTAACTTACGGAACTCCAAAGCGGTCAGATTAGGGGGTAGTTTCGAAGGGTCCTGAGGGACAGCGGTAGCAGTAGAGTCAGCTGGCTGTGGTCGTGCAGCTTGAGCACGGGTGGTCACCATAACAGGAGGAGAACCTTCATCACTCTCTTGAACCTTTGCTGGAACATGCTCAAAAATCGGGTTATCCAACACAGAGTTGCTTACCTCGGATATGTCCTTGACGATCAGGTTGTTTGGTTGTTGGTCTTCTGCCAAGTCGTTGCCCAGGAGAAGTTGCACTCCAGGCATGGGAAAAGGCTTTTCCCTGACGGCGACTTGGACTTCACCGGTCACGAAGGGACAATCTAGGTAAACTCTGGCAAGGGGATAAGGAGTTGTAGCAGTAAGGTCAGTGATGAATACAGTCTCTCCTGTGTAGGCGACGTTGGGCACAGCTGATTTCAAGACGATCGATTGTAGAGCCGCTGTGTCCCGCAGGATCTTAAGTCCAAAACGTCCCTCTGAATCTGAACCGTGGGTAGAGATAGTTCCTGGATATAGATGCTTGCTAAAGAGAGAGAGATCATTAGCATGAACACCAACATTCATTACAGGCTTACCGGACTTAGGGTGAGTAGGTTTAGACTTAGGAGGTTCGATGTTACCTTTAGATTGGGACTTACTACATTTTTCAATGGTATGTCCATATAGTCGACAATACCTGCAGTACAGTTGAGAGGTACCTTGATCTGGGCTCGCTTTCTCGTAACTGTACCAAGACTTCTTACTGGTAGGTTCTGGTGTCAGCCGGTGGATGAGGCTGTAAGTGTCAGCTGACTTCGCGCACTTCACCAAATCCGTCTCTTCTTTGTCTGCTAAGTATAGGCGGACAGGAGGAGGTACACGTCTCAAAAATTCTTCAACCAGTATGAGGTTGACAAGCTCTGAAAAAGTAGAGACATGTGCTGCCTCCAGCCATTTCATGAAATATCTCCGTTTGGTGTTAGCAAATTCTAAGAAGGTGGTGGTACTTGCCTTGATGTAGTCACGGAACTTTCGTCGATAGCTTTCGGTGGAGAGAAGGTAGGCGTCCAACACAGCTTGCTTCAAGGTGGTGTAGTCGTTTTCTGATGCCAAAGTGCTGAGTGTGACTGCTGCTCTACCTGTTAAATGTACTCGGAGAAGGGTAGCCCATTGGTCGTCAGGCCAATTAAGTTGATCAGCAAGGGTCTCAAAAGTGGTGAAAAACACATCGACCTCCGTTTCTATGAACGGGGGCATTAACTTACTTGCATGGGAGACATTGAAACTGGGAGGAAGACTAGCTGCCGCTTGCTGGAGTTGAGCTTGGTGTGCAGCGTCCCTCGTGAGTTCTCGGTCACGACATTCTAGAATTGCTTCTGCCTGCCGTTTGTCGTGTTCACGTTGCATCTCGAGTCGCTGTTTGTATAAGGCCAACTCACGTTCACTTTCTTCTTTCCTCAGTGCGGCCTCTCGCTCCTTGAGGCGGATTTCTTCTTGTTTGAACCGGAGCTCGCGTTCTTGTTCTTCCTTTCTGATGTTAGCTTCACGCTCTTGTTCTTCCTTTCTGATGGCAGCTGCTTCCTGTTGTTGCTCCCGCTCGATCTTAGCAAGTTCTAGCTTGAGCTTTATTGCTGTCAAGTCATGTTTATCTGAAATAGTGTATTGTTCATGAGTATCAGAATCTATCGTCCCTTCATCCAAAAGATAATCTAAAATTATATTATTTATGGCATATTTGTTGGCGCCAGGTGGAACTTCCAATTGATACTCGTGTGCAAGAGTTATCAATTCGACCCTTTTAGCGTGACGCAATTTCTCTATTTCACCTTCTGGATTTGCCTTGAAAGCTTGTAGGGGGAAACATTGTGAAAATATAGCAAAATAAATGAGACACGAATATACAGTGAGAATATGGTGAATGTCAGAAACAGGAAACGTGGCAACTGATACCTATCCTGTGGGGAATTATTAATAATTAAAGTTAATTCAAGATGGTAAATGAATAAGGTCGCAGGAAATCTTGTACCTGGTACTCACTGTGGGAGGATAAAGGCAAGAAAATCCTACTAATTAGTGGAAACTGAGTTTAAAAGACAAGTGAAACACTAAATGGTTTCAAAGTAATTAGGTAATACAAAATGTAGTCATACCTTGCCAAGTCACTATAGAACATAAGCAAAGGTACCCACTGAAATTGAATATGGTATTTACAGAATTAGCGAACTTTGTGCTCAAAAGAAAGAACGCCAATTCCCTACCTTGGTAAGTACCATCAATCTGACCGACGAGTAGGGGTGCGAGTGTCAACTGGTGACGAGAACTATCGGCGAGGTCCCAACTCGCCAATAATAGTTCGTGCTAGAGGATCTATAGCCCTCTCTTTCCTCCTAGAGTCGGATTGTAGAATTTAGGTGCTATTGACCTGGAGACAGACCACAGTACCAGGGTACCTATGTGATAATCTGTCAAAAATGTGAGAAATATCTGGGGACAAAAGATGTTAAACACGGATAATAACACGGAAGGGGGAGACGACCAATTAAGAGTATGACTGCGGCCTACAGTCACCACATAATCCAAAGTTGTCTCACACTCACCATATGCTACTCCCGTAATGCACAATATACACAGCACCATATAATAAAAAATGATTAATGTAAATATTGAAAGCAAGGGAAATGAAAGCCAAGTACGCTTACCACAATTACCAATACCTGAATGAAGCTCCCGGACAGGCCCCCAATTATATGTGAATGTAAAGTAGTGGAGTATGGTGGTTGGCAGTCTTCCACTGGCAGATGTTAAGGCCAGGCCACATATAAAAAAAACAAAGTAAAAAAAAAAGAAAAAAAAAAGAATGACTGCGTGTTGGATAATCTGTGGTAAGGTATGGGAAGAGACATAAAACACAATAATAAACAATGCTTTTTAATAACACTAAGAAACAAATTGAAATAAAGGCAAAATCTTGGCTTAATGGAGCAGAACAACAAGTGGAAAAATAACTGAACATAAAACTGAATTACGTTAAAGGGAGGAGAAGTGACAGGAAATAACAAGGATAATAATATTAGTGCTGGGAATATATGCGCTAGCTATAAACCTCTATTTGATCACACAAGGTGGGTCAAGTAGGTGTTCACAGCACGAGCACAAGATAAATTCTGGCTGGTAGGGCTGCAAGGGAGTCCAACATTGACTGGCGAGGAATGTGATTGGCATGGAGCTGGAGTGGTGTGTTGGTGAACGGCCAATCAAAATGCAGGACGGCCGCAAGTCGGTAGTTTGGCTGGGAGCAGCAGTTGCGGGTCGACCAGGTGTGCAGAAGAGGGGGGGAAGGAGGGCGTTGCAGGTGCGTGTGGCTGTTTTGATATATACGTTAAGCCACTACAAAACGTAGCTTGCATATTGTTGAGAATGTGACTATGGGAAGATATAGCAGGCAAATCTCTGAGAAGAGATTATCTTCACAACACGAATATAAAAGTAAAACCACAAGCCTGAAGGGCACACAGCACTACACAAACAAGCGCACAAACAACACTATTGAACCAAGTAAACCATAAAACATAATAAAGGAAACATACCAACCACCACCAGACACACTCACACAGGAACCGGACACATACGCACACTGCACACACCTCACAGAACATAAACCCACAACCACAAACCAGATCACGCAGGGACCGGTAAACAAACCCTCCCCACCCACACACACACCCGACCCACCCCACACAACCATGCACACTAATGTCAATAACCCACAACCCACAATACATAAAGGAATCATGGGTCATGCGAAGCCAACTCCTCGGGAGAAAGATACTTGTCAGGGAACGACGACCAAAGATACCTGTGTTTGTAGGCCTCCCAAATCATACCTGTGTTTGTAGGCCTCCCCTCCTGGTCGGTGGGGCGATGACCTCCCATCCGCCGCGGTCCCGGCATAAACTCTGGACTCTCCAGATCAGGCGGAAACGGGTACTCCCGAAGTTCAAAGGCGCAAGTCGCATAACGAGGCTGGGGAGCACAAGCCACGCCCTCCGATGTAGCAGACGACATCAATGAAGCGTACGAGGGCTGCCGAGACGGCCGCGTCTCCGGACGCACAGGAGCAGGGGACAAGCGACGCGAAGGCAATGCCTCCACCGAGACCGCAGGAGACCCTGAAGAGATGGCCGCAGAAGGAAGAGGCGGCGTAACCGTAGTCGAGGAACTGGGGACCGAGGCAGGAGTCACAGAATCTCCAGAGCGAGCAGTCTTTTTCAACAGTATTAAAAGGCCACCCCGCTCACCACGGACCTCAGCAGGGGGCACCACCCCCCCACGAACAACCGGAGCCATCCGAGGCAGGCGATGCACCCGAAGCAGGAACCGCAGCCACGAGATCGGAAGTGGAGGCCGAAAGACCGTCACAGGCATCCTCTGGCAAATGCACCTCCACCCCCACCGTAGTACGCAATGCAGCCGGAGCTACCCCGCAGTCTCCTGTAGACTCACAAGCGTCGAATTCGCCAACGTCCTCCCAAGCAGACGACGAAAGCCGGGAACGCTTAGGCAAGGGCCGCACATCATCAGACCTAGAGGCCGACTCAGACACACGCTCAATACAAGCCGGGCGAACCGACGCACGCTGCAGTACTGCAGCATCCTCAACCACATGGGGCACCAGGCCAGACACATGGGGAAGCGCTGGAACCACCCCAGCACCCAGCACATCCGGAACAGACGTCGAGGGTGCAGGGACACGGACAGATGCAGCAGAGGAAGACGGGGGATTCGAGCAGAGTGTCGGCCGAATAATCCCAGAGACACTGGGCGGAGCAGGAGGATCACCAGGCGAGGACACAACCTCCGGAGGAGAAGTCACCACCACAGGGGGCGCATCAGGCGACACATGGGGCATATCCGCGACCGGAGAATCGTCCATAGCCACAGAAACCTCTTCCACAGGAAGCGGTGGAAAATCCTCCTCACTGAAGAGGTTCACAGGCGCAGAGGCCGGCGCAGAACAGTCAGCAGCCTGATGGCCCAACAGGCCACAACGATAACACGTCCGAGGCTGGCGGGCGTAAAACACACGAACTGTGTACCCCATCAGCCGCACAGAGGACGGAATATCCTCCCGGAGCCTCATGCCCAGGGTGCGAATGTTCGTCCGTACACCCTTAAGTGGGCTCGAAGATACCACATTCACCCGCACACTAACGACGGCGCCAAAACGGCCGAAGTACCGCCGGAGCAGACCCTCCGGAAACTCCAACGGAGCCCCATGCACGCTGACGCAGGTGAGGGCACCACTCCGATCAGATATGGAAACAGTGCCCGCACCATCCTGTAGAGGTAGTGTCCGCCCCTCGTATCGACGGAGAAATTCGCGGTACGCCAACTCCTCAGTGAATTTAAGGATCACCCGAAGTGCCGTCACCAGCTCGACACCGTAAAGATCCATCACAGGTACATGCAGCTGCTCACACACCCGCGCAATCTCCGGGTACCCATCCCGGCTGGAAAATTCCAGGCCCACAGACTGAGCCCGCAGTACTGGTGGGAGGGGGACCCCCATCGTAACTCCACGTCAGCACAGGCGGCAGAGACACACCCGCCCCCGAACGGCCGAACTGGTAACCACGCGCCAAATGTTGGAGCGCCGAAGCATCACGTCTGCCCCCGACCAAGGCTAGGGCCACCCTCTATAGTTAATTGGAGATTTTCAAACGGATGTTCAGCTCTGTAAACAGAAATACTTATAACTCAAAAGGCTTTCGGGCATGCTCCTGCTGTATGCCTAACTTATCATACAGTCTACAACTTCCAATGAAATCTTAAAACAAGAGAACTTAAATGACAACAAACATCTGAGCAGTGTGACGGTGTTCCCCCCTTATATTTCTCCCACGCCAGCTTTAAGAGTCATATCTACTTTACCCGAACGTTCTCTGCGTTCCAGGGAACAATTTAACATATGTGGGAGCATGAGGTGTTCTCGCCTTGGCGACAAATTAGCTAAAGATGAGTGTTTTGGCCAGTGGCTTAGGCCCTTTTGGACGCCAAGATGGCGCCGGCCCCTACGTTTTCCTGCATAGACGTTATGACGTCAGTGGCACCAGATTGGTCAAGAACGGTGACGTGGTACAGGGAGCCAATGAGAAACGCCCCTGGCAAGTATGACGTCACGAGTGGAAGGGGGTCCAGGCGGCGCGCCCCGTGGTGCCAGGGAGTTAGATACGACACGTCGTCAAGAGCTGACATGAGATAGGGGGTCCTGTCAGTCTGACAGTTTTTGCCCCTCTCCGGTGGATATACACATCACCAATGGTCTGCAAGCATCCTGTGAGGTCTTCCTGAACTCTGTGAGGCGGACAGAAGAAGGAATTGACGGGAAACGAGCAACAAGTGCTCCAGTGACAGGTGCTTAGCAAGAGTGAAGTCTATGCAGTGACGTCAGGGACGACTGTACAGTTTCACCAGTTGGGTGATGACGTAGCGGCTGGGACAGTTCACTGTGAGGAAGGAGAAGAAGAAACTAGCTGGGAATACGAACGACTGCATCCAGGAGTAAGGACTGCAGACGTAGCTGTAAGGAGAAGTCGACGGCCAGGAGACCGACTCCAACCCTTCAAGAGGTTGTGGAGGAGCACGGAGCCTGCAGAGAGTAGCAGTACGGAGAAGACGCGTTTTTGGGTGTTGGTTGAGTTCCTGGAAAGAGTGTCAGTGTGTGTGTGGGGGGGGTGTTCCCTACAGCGAGTCGTGAGCCGGGACCAGGAGCTTCAATTCAACCCTCAACAGAGGACGAGTCCACATCGTTGATGGTGGAAGTAGGTAATTATGTTTCCCTCCCATTCCTCTAGTTAGCTATTAGCCAGAGTATCTTCTATGTCGTGAGCAGGGCTCACCAATGTCTATGTTTCTAGTTAGACAGTTGTGAAGGGAGATGCTATAAAGCTCTCACGAGATATATATATGGTGTGTGATTACACCTGTGGTTTGATGAAGAGATTACCGTGACGAGGTCATTTATATTTATAATAATAAATATAAATTATAATATATTGATAATATAGTGTCATTGTTAATATAAGTTTGTGCCAGAGGATATATATATATAAATGTACAATTAAGTAGTGTAAGGCTGTGTGCCCAGTGTTACCTCGTTAATATAAATATTGATGAACTGATCTATATATACTGGAGTATTGAATAGTGCATTCATATGTCTAGTGATTTACTGTGTTTATGCCAGTATTGTGATATACTGTGGTTATGAAGGAATAATAGGCGCTTCACGCCAGTACAGTGAGAGTATAGTGAGCAGTGTGAGTACAGTGAAGAGAGTGAGTGGGCGTGGTATCTCGCGGGCTGCCAAACGTTCGATAACACTGCATTTGGAGCGTGGGAACGCATGACAGTGTGGGAGTGTTGCCATTTCGGAGTGTTCCAGAACTGAGAAGAGGCAGAGAGAGAAGGCTGCTCATTTATTCCTTCGCCATGTTGTTGATCCAATTATGATTCTTTAATCTTTTAAGTAAACTACAAAACCACCTTCGTGTTTGTGTTATCCCTCCATTACTTTGTTGCTATTGAGACTATTTAAGAGAGAGTGATTTAACATATACTTACCTGATATCAAATTTATTAGTATTCTCTTGGGGCCACTGCTACTATAATGCTACAATTCCACTGAGGTGTTACTGGACACTGAAAACACCAGTTGGGGACCTTCAGTTAGTGGTAGAGCCCTCTGTCGGGGCGGGCACATGATCAAGTGAAGAGATCGTGTTCTCACTCATCTTCAGGCTACGAGGCCGGCCGGAGACAGACTGAGAGACTCTCCTTGTGAACAGTGGCACCACGAGGATTGAGTGAAGACCCGTAGGGCTACCGTAAGTAACGTCCATCACTACTAATACTTGGTGGTGACTGCCTAGAGTGAGAGAGACACCCCGACAGCAGACACACTCCCTCGTCAAGGTCATCAAATACACTTTAACTCGGTGTCAAGTCATGAAGGAAGACCAGGAAATGACATTGTAAATGAAGCTTCAAAACTTCCAACTAAGAAAAGAAATGAAGACATTTACAAACCACACAGTCTATACCTACAACTTTAATATATAATACCATTAATTTATAAAGAAAATTTATAGAGCAAATTTCTGTTACTAAATAGCATTTAAAATCTATATATACGACTAGGAAGACGGCCTCTGCATTAACGAGCCTTGCCAGAAGAAATGTTGGAAATTACAACTCAGTAAATGCTTCTCCTAGGTATTAAAACAGAAGTAATTGTGAACTGAACATTAACACTTAACCAAACCTAACCTAACAAACCCAACCTATGCCTTAATATGCACACTATGCTAATATACAATAATATGAATTTATATTTGATTTTGTTTAATGAATAGAATGTAAAAGTTCATGAGCGTGTCTTTGGAGTCGACCTCTGGATGGAATGAACAAAGTTTGAGAACCGACTGTATGAAGATGTACCACGAGATTCTCAACATAAAGCTGGTTGTAAAAAGCTTGGCACCAGTGAGAGCATCACATGTTACCTGTGATGACCCCAGACCTGGTGCCAGGTGAGAGCAGCACAAGTTACCTGTGATGACCCCAGACCTGGTGCCAGGTGAGAGCATCACACGTTACCTGTAATGACTCCAGACATGCATGGCACCTTTCATGGCACCCGGAACATACTAGAGTATGCGGGGGTAAGTGCTCCTCTCCGGGTAAAACTTGGTAGTGTGTTTTTATGATGTTGTGCAGCAGCCGCCGGGAGAAAAACAATGAGGAGAATACCTGGACAGGAGTCGGCGAGGAGGTGAGCTAAGAGGCCATAATGACCAAAGCTGCCCGGACCACAGTACAGGGTTCCTGCTCCAGCCCTCCAGTTTGGGCGGGAGGTGAGCTAAGAGGCCATAATGACCAAAGCTGCCCGGACCACAGTACAGGGCTCCTGCTCCAGCCCTCCAGTGTGGGCGGGAGGTGAGCTAAGAGGCCATAATGACCAAAGCTGCCCGGACCACAGTACAGGGTTCCGTCTCCAGCCCTCCAGTGTGGGCGGGAGGTGAGCTAAGAGGCCATAATGACCAAAGCTGCCCGGACCACAGTACAGGGCTCCTGCTCCACCCCCAGTGTGGGCGGGAGGTGAGCTAAGAGGCCATAATGACCAACTGCCCGGACCACAGTACAGGCTCCTGCTCCAGCCCTCCAGTGTGGGTGCCACAATACTCTCGTCTTAAACTTTACACTCGCCAGAAAATATAAACCCGGTTTATTTTAGTGCTCTTGGAATACAGATGCTCATGATAAAGAAGTGGAGAAACAGGTTAAAGTGAGCATACCTACAAGGCTACATGTTTTGTTACCTAAACGTTCTCTACTGTTCACACGTCAGGAGCCAACCGTCCTCAGAGCAAGCCCATTCCATCCTGATCGACCCAAAGACGCATTATCAGTTTTAACATGATGCTCATTCAGAATATGGTAATATATAACAATATTAATAGTTAATATTTGAAAAAAATTTAAT